>PVIU01017540.1:0-41634 GCA_004026605.1 Ondatra zibethicus
TTTTTTTAAAATAAGAGTTGTACAGAGAGGTCACACGTGTTAGAGACAGAAAGAAAACTGTTCTAGAGTCAACTTATTCATCTTATGTCTTGCTTTTTCAGCCTCAATAACTGCATTTTTGTAAACTTTTAAAAATTATTTCTTTTATATTTTGAGAGTATAATATCAGTACATCATTTCTGCCTTCCTCCTCCTTCCTTCAGACCCTCCCTAACGACTTCTTTTTCTGCTGTACCAGGTTTGCCTTTAGCTCTGAAGGCGGCACCATCCTCTTTGCACTTTCCCTTCTGTTCTGCAGCCTTCCCCTCATCTGCAGCAGAGTTACCAGTAGAGGAGCTGGGCTATTCTCCTTTGATTTGGGAGTCACGCTCAGAACAGAAGAAGGAGGCCAGAGGAGGCCTCAGGAGAGCACTGGGATTCTTGAGCATCTTTTTGGGGATGGATCTAGGTTTCCACTTCTCTTTCATAATGAGTCTCACTCACTTTCTGTGCTTTCAAATTTCCCTTTCTCTTTACAGGCAAGGTCTTCGTCTCTCTGAGAATGCCACAGAAAACTGAGAAGTTTACTAAGGCCTCCGGGTGCTCCTCCAGGCAGGTTTGCACAAGGAAGGATGGCATTTTCCTCTTGAATTCTTAGGGTTTCTTTTGCCCATCTTCAGCTGTTTAGACTTGTTCCTCAGTGCCCATCTGACTCTCACTTTCCCTGGTTCTGCTCTGTGGAGCTCAATGTACTGCGACAGCTGTGTCAAAACCAACAAATTGTGCTTGATACAAATGCCCCAGGTTGGTCTTGCTCTGTACTTCCTCAACTCGCCAAGGACAGAAATATCTCATAAACGAAACTATTCTCCATGTGCCGTGTGCCATGTCCCATGCCAATGGCACCCAAGTTGCTGGATCCTGTCATTTTGTTTACATACAAGCTGCAGAGTTTCACCCCTGGCTATTGAATACCCTGTTCTTATTAATTGTTAAGTAATTAGTGAATATTTGCAAAAGAATCTCTGCCAGAGGGCAAACCTTTCTCTTCTTCCGTTTACTCATGTATAGTGTAGTGACTTGTATAAAATGAGCATCTATCATGTTCAAAAGGTTACATGGTGTGACCGTAACTATTTTGATGCAGAATGTCCCATTAGGTCAGTTGAATGTCTTTGATTGGCTTCGTATGTTTTGAGAGCTTCCATAATTTCTAAACCAAGTTGAATGACCCAGGCTGATCTTGTATTTCTTTATCCATCCCTAGAGTCAGTCATGCCTCCAAGGATTTTTAGTTCCTTTAAGTGGGGTGTGACACTTACAACTCAAACTGTAAATACTGGGCTGCTCACTCTCATTAGGGTACCACTGTTTCCAGGCCCTTCCAGTACATAGCCAGAAACTGTATGTATACATGCATACTATTAAGTTTTTAGTATAAAATGCCCCCCAGAGGCTCATGTGTTTCAAACCTTGATCCCCAGCTAGTGGCATAGTTTAGGGAGGCTATTTCTATAGCCTTTGGGACATGGGCCCTAGCTACTCAAAACAGGTCACGATGGGTGGGCCCTTGGATATACCAACAATTAAATTCAGTCTCAACCTCTCTGCTTTCTGGTCCCCAAAGATATGAATAAGCCATTTGGCTGGGCCCCACCCCCATGAACAGAATCTCCCCTATGCTTCCCCAGCCATGGTGAACTAACTTCCACTGAGACTCTGAATCAAATTAAGCCCTTCCTCGCTTCCATTGTCAGGAAACGCATATGGCTTGTTTTAACTGTCTGTCTGTACAAAAATCATGACCTTACAACATTGTGTTCCAATTTAGTCTGACACTACAGGGCTTATTTTGAACTATCCCTCTTTCCACTCAACTAGCTTCCTGCTCCACCAGCACTAAGCACACTTAGCCGCCATCCTGATTCCTTCATTGATTGGTTCCATTTTAGGCACGGAACCAGTCTCTGCTGAAATGGCTAAAGCAAGGCCCACATACCAATGGTCTCTTCCTGATACAGTCCTGATTTACTAAGAGGACGCATAAGGGGCAGGAGTTGGGATGGCAAGAAGGGTCAAGGTGGGAAAGAGAGGCAGGTACTGCTTTTGTAGTGGTTGACAGGGTGAGTCCTTGCCTTGGGTCTAATGATAGAATGATGATGTGTATGTTGTCTGTCTTTGTTTATTTCAAGCAACTCATTTTTACTGTACTTTGCAGGTTTGGCTTGTCATGGTTTTAAAATAAAGATCCATCACCATAAGTAAGCTGCAAACGGATCCAGTATTTAGCTGGCACTTACAGCAGAAGAGAGCTGGGGACTGCCATGGGTACTTCCAGTTTCTGCTACATGGAAGAGGTGTGTGGGTTGATTACGAAGTCTTAAGTGTTTGCTAGTCCCTTAGGAAAAGTCTATGGATGCCAGGTTCTCTCTCTGCCCCCCCCCCCCAGCACACCCTTCTCCCTCCCTGAGTTCCTTGTCTGTCTTCCCAGCAATATCTCAAATACCTGGTAAATTACCTGTGCAACGTAGTTCTTCTTTAAATTTTTACTGAAATTAATCCAGGGAAAAGGGTTCAGGAGTTGCTATAGTTTGGCTCTAGAATGCTCCCCCAAAACTCAAGGGTCGAAGATTTGGTCCCGAACCACAGTGCTACTGGATCCTGGGGCCTTTAGAGAAATGATCTAATTGGAGGTTTAGGGTCTTTAGAGGTGTATCCTCAGAGGGGATTGTGGTACCCCTCCCCCATCGCTTCCTCCACCTTCCTTGAATGCTCAACCATGAAGCAGGCAGGCTTTCTCAGTCCTGCATTCTTACCAGGAACACTCCATTGGCCCGGTGATAACCAGAGGGAGCCTCTAAATCTGGGACTCAAAATACTCGTTTCCTCCCTGTGTGGGTTTCTCTGGCGCCCTTATTGTAAGAAAGGCTTGCTGAGCATCATGGGACACGCCTTTAATTCCAGCGCTGGGGGGAGCGGCAAGCAGAAACAGGTGGGTCTCTTTGAGTTTGAGGCCAGCCAGGCCTACAAAGTGAATTTCAGGACAGCCAGGGCAGTTACACAGAGAAACTCTGACTCAAAAAAACAAAATAAATAGGAGGGGGGAGAGGGAGAAGGAGGCAGGAAGGGAGAGAGGGAGGGAGGGAGGGATAGAGGGAGGGAAGGAAGAAGGGAGGAAAAAGAAAACTCACTATCACAGGATCACTGACAATGCTGGCTTTAGACACGTTAGGTGCCAGCTTCATATCATGACAGAGACACCCGGGTCTTCCCTTCCATCTCCATTAGGCCTAGTGAGCTTCCCTTCCTGCTGCCCATCTCACTCCCCAGGTGGGTCAGTCCAGCCCTCAGACTCCCAGTTCAAGGTCAATTCCCTGTCCTTGTTTGAAGCCAGTACTCCAGTAACTTAGCTGCAGTCTAGAAACATTGATGCAAGTAGCAATATTGTAGCACAAATTCTAATTGTTCTTAATAAAAATAAAAACTGGAGTCAGATATTAGGGGGTGAAAGCTGAAGAATCAGAGAAGCAGAGCAGCAGCCACTAGAGAGACTTTTTAACTCTATCAAATCCTCAGACCAAAAGGGCCATTCTGTCCTCAGACTGTGTCCCCTGACAGGAGCCTCAGACTGCACCGAACTCCTGTCTCCTCCCACTTTATAGTTCTCTCTCCACCCAGCCATATCCCTCCTGTCTCCACCTCCCTAGTGCTGAGATAAAAGTTAAGAGCAACCACTCCCTGACTTCTAGTGACTTAGCTCTGCACTCTGATTCAGGCAAGCTTTATTTGTTAAAACACAAACAAAATATCACTACACAAAATTTTTCAAATTTTAGTCCTAGGAAAGGACTAAATGCTGGTTCATGGGTATAGATCCTACCAGAGTCTCAAGATCCAAATAATTATTTGAAGCTCAACAAAGACTCATTCTTTAAAAAAAACTCATCATAGAGCCTTGAAAGGACCATCTCTTAGTGGCCTCAGATCACCTAAAAAGTGCCTGGTTCTGCTTGCTTGGAGCACAGCTAGACTGTTCTTCCAAATGCAATGTGGATTAACGAAACAGCCCTATTCAGACTTCATCATGAAAGGAGAAGACAGCATTAGAAAGGGGGTAAGGGGCAGGGATGATGGCATCTGGGTGTGTACTGTCTACATGCAAGAGACGGGGGAAACGTTCCTGATTCTAAATGGTATTTAGTTGTAAGTCATACCACGGATAGCTTTTCATGGAAAAATATCAATGCCCCTGCAATAAGAGTGTACATCAGTTAAAGAATAAATAAAATTGCTGAGAGATTGGCGTGGGGGCATGGAGAGAGACGAATTGTTTTCAAAAGACAAAAGGCAATCTCTTCTGTGGGTCCCTGTGTCACCCAGATGCCAGGAGCCACCTACTCGGACTCCTGTGCCATCCACAGCACTGATCTGAACATTTGTCAATAGACTCCTGCCCTTGGTCCCCTATGCATCCACACTGTGGGGGAAGGTGATGTCCCTGCTCCTGCTCCAGCATATCTGGGGTCAGCCTGAATTTCCATGTGGTCTCCCTATGGGTGAGAAGGGAAAAGATCAGTTTTTAACATTTGACCAGTTTGGGGACAGGTGTGGGAAGAAGGCTCATGTCTCACAGGACAAGCCCACTATCTCAGTGGCCTTCAACTCCCACCTACTTGCTAATGCATGTGACACTTACTATATGTAAGTGCTCCCAGGCCCAGATGTTTGGCAAGGCCCAATGTGACAGCCAACGTACAGCTACCTGATCTCCAAACAAAAGACAGATCATAGACCTCCTTTGTGGATGGACTTGAGAATTCAAGTGCAGGAAATATTGGCACTAGGGGTAGCCAGTAAAATCCTTGGGCCTTGAGGCTCTACTTCAAAAAAAGCAAGATAGCTCAGTGGGCAAAGGTGTGTGCCACTGAGGTCTGACTATATCAGGTCAGCTGCTGAGACCCCATGGTAGAAGAAAGTGACCCCTACAAGTTGTCCCCTGACCTCCACACATGCACCTGCCATACATCCTGCCCCACAGTTTGTTTTGTTTTTTAATTTAAAACTGGAGTAAAGAAATTAATTGTATGTCAAAAGCTAGAGGTTGTCACCAGCCAGCCCTGAGGCTGGAGGGACAGAAGTCTGCCAGACTCCAAGGGCTGGAGCTTGAAGGAACTACACCACAGAACTTACATGAAGGGGGCTGAGCTGAGCCCACGAAGATGGCATCCCCACACTGGCAGCTGGGTATCCTGGCTCTGCCCTCCTCCTGCATAGTGGTCACCTGACAGCCTAAGGACAAGGTGTCCCAGGAACGGCTGTGCACAGCACAAGCCAGGGTAAGCCACTGGCAGTGGCTGTGAGGAGAAAGAGCAGAGACTAGAAAGGGAGGCCCCATTCCTGAGTCACATGCTCCTACCAGGACAACTGAATCTTGGGATGCAGAGAGAGGGAAGAGGGGATACTGAAAATCATGTGATATGAGAGGAAATGAAATAGGCCCAGGCCAGCTCACTTCATTGAATCCTTTGCCAGGACCTACATTAGGGTAAAATAACACCAGATTCCGGCAGGGCTGCTGCCAAGATTTTTCTTCAGACAACTTACCATAAACACCTCCAAACATCTTTGCAGAAAAATTCCAAAATGTGGCCTTCTCAGAAACATTTGTGGCTCGACTATTCACCCGCAAAATGCCCGCATCAAGAGAAAAATAACAGTCAGCCTGGATGCCCTCTGTGTCCTTCCAGAAAGTATAACCCAGTCACCCTCCACGGCAGGAAGGTAACCTGTGAGAAAGCAGGTGGGGTTCTGATGTTCAGTAGACTGAGCAAGATAGAAGTCAAACCTGGCTGGTACTCAGCTCAACAGCTTCTATTTGCACCCCCCCAACTTCCTCCACAACTCCAGCCAAGATCTGAAGCCAGCTCCAGTTCTTTGAAGAGCAGAAAGGGGCATCCCCCTGGGTGGACCACCCAGCCGGTGCCCCATGCAAGCATGTTTGCTGCAAGTGCAGTGCGCTGGGTCAGGGAGATTTTGATTGATTTTCATTAGAGCAGCAGGACTTTGATTAAAGCACTTGCAGTATTCCATATAAAAAGAAAAGAGTCCAGGGTCCACAATGACCACCGCCACCGTCTATCTGTGAAGGGCTTTTCTCCCTTAGCAGAAGGAACCCCAAACCCTTCGCAAATTTTCTCTTGTTTTAGCTTTTTTAATGCATATTTTCATGCAATATATTTTATGTTTCCCCTTCCCCAAGCCCCTTCCAGGTCCTTCTCACTTCCTTATCTATCAAACATTATGTTCCCACTCTCTCTCCCGCTCCCTCTCTCTCTGTATGTGTATATATGAGAGTACATGTGTACATACACACGTGTTTGTGTGTGTGTCCTTAAACAAATCCACTTATACATACACACAAAAAAACGAAAATCAAATCAAACAAGCAAAAGACCACTAAGACAAAACAAAACAAATCAAAACAAAAAATGGGAAAAAAAAGTACACAATAATCCATGGAGTTAATTTTGTGTTAGTCAACTATTCCTGGACATGGAGCCTGCCCTGGTCTTGGTTGATATACCCAGTGACACTCCATTAGAGAAAAATGATTTTCCTTTTGCCAGCAAGTAGCAGTTGCAGATAGCTTCTTGGTTAGGAGTATAACTGCATGTCCATTTCCTCTGCTCATGGCTGGGACCCCATCTGACTTGAACTTGTGTAGGTCCGTCGCATGCTGCCACAGTCTCTGTGGGTTCATATGTACTTCAGTCCTGGTATGTCTGGGAGACAATTTCCTTGAAGTCATCACCTCCATCTCTTACCATCTTTTCAGCACTTCTTCTGTGTAGGTCCCTGAGCCTTGAGGAAGGTTTAGATATAGACATCCCATTCATGACTGAATACTCCAAAGCCTCTCAGTTTCAACACACTGTCCAGTTGTGGAACCCTGTGTTAATTCCAGTCTATTGCAATAAGAAACTTCTCCGACATGGATTTGAGGGAGGAATTAATCCACATCCCAGGCTGGTACAGCCACTGTGGGTCCCTGGTCGACCCTGTGGGTCCAAAGGAATTGAGGTGGACTAGAAGAGAAGGCTGCAAGGGGCAGCAAGAACAAGGTAGAGGGATCCTAGGTCTGTAGCAAGAGGAAGAGTCCCCAAAGAATCTTTTCATACATTTTGTTTTACTGGAAGTAGAGGAGAAGATACGACTGAAACTTAGTCTCTGCTCAAGGGCAGGAATGGCGTGAGATGGATTAGGGAAAGAATCTGGACATCGATGCTTTGTATTTTCCAATCTCTTCTTCAAAAGATGCCACTGTAATGAAGCCCAAGAAATCTGGGGGTCATGACCCTGATGGATGCAACCCTTGAATCTGTTCAAAAGATGCACTGGCCGCAGGAGGGGCAACATGAGTAATGGCTGCATGTGGGCGGTAGTGACCACGTTGACAGCAGTATTGTTAATGAAGAATGAGGGATGATTGTGTTGGAGTATGTCACCCAGCTCTGATCTACCTTCCTGAAACACTCATAGGTAGACATCAAAGAATGAGGGAGGGACAAGATGACTCATCAGGTACAGGTACTTGCTACTCAGGCTGGTGGCCCCAGTTTGAACACCAAACACACTTGGTAGAAGGAGAGAATGGATTTCTGCAAGTTGACCTCTGGTTGCTACATGTGTATCATACATGTGTGTGCACACACATTTTTAAAAGAGAGCGAGAGAGAGATGAATTTGGTATAGAAACAATTTCACAAGCTGGCCAAGTATGAGAATCATTAAAAGTAGAGAAACTTGATGGGCTTGTAGCCACCTCCTGTGGGCCATTGTCCTCTCTCATTTGCATCTGTATCACTTATCATACAGTTCCTAGGGACATTGTTGCAAGACAATACTGGTTTGCTATTAACTGCCAATGGGGCTTTGAATTTAATGCATGCACAGATTAGATCTCTTACTCCACAGTAAATTTTGCAAGGCCAAGGATATGGCTTCATTTACTACTTGTGACCTCCTGCCCCTAAGCAGAGCCTGGCCTGAGAGCACGGAATCCTAGTTGAAAGAAGCACTGTGGTTTGGACCAAAAATACCTCGACGATCCATATGTTAAAGGCCAGGTCCCATGTCTCTGTGCTGCAGGAGGGGAGTGAGAGGTGAAAGAGGTCGGACAGAGAGGAAGGTCATCCAAGTAGTGACAAACTCCTGAAGGGAGAAGAAACCCAGACCTTGCTGCCTTCTCTTGCATCCCTTGCATCACCCAGCTGTGAGGGGTGGGGTTTGTCATGTATTGCAACTATGCTGTAGGGCTTCACCGAAAGCCCAAAGCAATAGGACCAATCCGTCACAAACTACCCCTCTAAACTGAGCTATGTACACCTTCCTTCATCGTAAGCCGATTGCCTCAGTGCTTGTTACAGTGTCAGAAAAGCTTTCTAAAGGAGCTGACTGGTGACAAGGATGCCCTATTTACCCCGTGACTGAGTGGCCAGCCTGGGAAGGGGCAGGAGCTGAAACAGGTGCCCTTCTGGGGTGTACTGGGAACAAATGAACATTAAGAGATCCACACACACCCCTGCCTCCAGAAACTGGCCCTGAGATCAGAGAGAGAAGGGACTCTGCCATTCTTTCTTTAGGATGGTCCTGTCACCACCCAGCTTTTCCATCTTCATTGTGTTGGATGGAGGAGCAAGGACACAAGGATGTGGCCCAAAGTCTCTGCCCGGAAGCTGGAGATCCGCAGACAGCAGGCCCTGGCAGGTCTGTGAAGACATCTCAGGATTTTCATAACTTTCCCAAGTTTTCCTATGAAATTTCTTTCTTCTCATTCCTATTAACTTTGCAAGTTAAACTGTCAGGCTGATTTTGAAAGGGTATAAAATCGTTGTCCCTCCTCCTAGGCTGAAGCCAAAATCTATTTTGGTTCACATAAAACTGATCAAATTACAGCTTTTGGCATGTTCCTTAACTAGGAAAAAATAGATTGGATTAACTAGTGCCAATAAACTAAGTATTTTCAATTAAATTCTAACATTAGTAAAAATATCAGTCACAGCAGACTAAGCCCTTGCCAGCTTTACAATCAGCACTGTGACCTCTGAGCAGCTGTCTGCAAACAGCCTCCATTACTCACATGAAACTCCAGACAATAAAAGAAATTACTTGGGGGGACCCAGAGTTTAGGCACAAAGACAGCTGTGGGAATCTTGGCTTCTCCCATACCAGGTCATTATCAATCCACACACCTACAAACACCTGATTTTTGACAAAGAAGCAAAAAATATGAAATGGAAAAAAGAAAGCATATTCAACAAATTGTGCTGGCATAACTGGATAACAACATGTAGAAGAATGAAAATAGATTCATATCTATTGCCATGCACAAAACTCAAGTCTAAATGGATCAAAGACCTCAACACAAAATCAACCACACTGAGCCTCATAGAAGGGGAAGTGCACTTGACTGCATTGGCACAGGAGACCATTTTCTAAATATAAATCCAGTAGCACAGACATTGAGAGAAACAATTAATAAAAGGGACCTCCTAAAACTGACAAGCTTCTGTAAAGCAAAGAACACAGTCAACAAGACAAAATGGCAGCCTACAGAATGGGAAAAGATCTCCACCAACCCCACATCAAACAGAGGGCTGATCTCCAAAATATACAAAGAGCTCAAGAAATTGGTCATCAAAAGAACAAATAATCCAATAAAAAAATGGAGTACACACCTAAACAGAGAACTCTCAACAAATGAATCTAAAATGGCTGAAAGACACTTGAAGAAATGTTCAACATCCTTAACCATCAGAAAAATGCAGATCAAAACAACTCTGAGATTCCATCTTATACCTGTAAGAATGGCCAAGATCAAAAACACTGATGACAACTTATGCTGGAGAGGATGTGGGGTAAAGGGAACACTCCTGCATTGCTGGTGGGAGTGCAAGCTGGTACAGCTCCTTTGGATATCACTGTGGCGATTTCTCAGAAAATTAGAAAACAATCTATCTCAAGACCCAGCAATACCATTTTTGAGTATATACCCAAAGAATGCTCAATCATAGCACAAGGACATGTACTCAACTATGTTCATAGCAGCATTATTTCTCATAGCCAGAACCTGGAAACAACCTAAATGCCCCTCAAGCCAAGAATGGATAAGGAAAATGTGGTACATTTACACAATGGAGTACTACACAGCTAAAAAAAATTACATCTTGAAATTTGCGGACAAATGGATGGATCTAGAAAACATCATATTGAGTGAGGTAACCCAGACCCAGAAAGACAAACATAACATGTACTCACTCATAAGTGGCTTTTAGACATAAAGCAAAGAAAAACCAGCCTACAATTCATAACTCCAGAGAACCTAGACAACAAAGAGGACCCTAAGAGAGACATACAAGGATCTAATCTATATGGGAAGTAGAAAAAGACAGGATCTCCTGAGTAAATTGGGAACATGAGGATCATGGAAGGTGGTAGAAGGGGAGGGGGAAAAGAGGGAGGGGAGCAAAGAAAAATATATAGTTCAATAAAAACAATTTAAAAATAAAAATAGATTTCAAACCAAAAGCAAGAGAATGGACAACTTTGTATTTGACCATTCTAACTGACAGGCAAAAAAGAAAATCTACACTAACAAATGATTAACATTCGTTGTATGAATGTAAGCAGTTTGACTAATTCTTCTTACTGGGTTGTTTTGATTCACTCAGTAAATTAATTTAACAAGCCGAAATGAAAACAAAATATTTTTGCTTAGCAGTGAGCAGTTTTCTGAACTGGGGCTGTGTTTTTGCAAGGAGATCAGTAACCAGAATACTCTTTTCAAAAGTTAAAACTCAAAGCTCATCACTTATCGTGCCCCGTAACTCAGTATATGATGGTTGTAATCACTAGTAGGGCCCAGTTTGGAAAACCAAAGTCAAACTAGGTTTTTTTTCTACAGAGAGACTTTGATATAAGAACTTGTTTCTGTAGGTTTGGGGGCTTAACAAGCACACATGATGCCTACCTCAGTACTCCAGGAATGGTGGCTGAGCATCCTCATGCCAAAGACTTGGGACAAGAAATGCTTCAGATTGGAGATATTTTTATATTTGCAATATTCATATTTACATGATAAAATATCTCGAAGGCAGTGCCCAATTCTGAATGTGAAAATCATTTATGTTTCGTATATACTTTCACTGTCTAGCCTGAAGGTCATTTTATGTAGTATTTTAGTGCACCTGAATTTTGACTACAACCCATCAATTAGGCCATGTGTGGAATTTTCCACTTGTAGTATCATGTCAGCACTCAAGAAGGTTTGGACATTAGAGTTCTTTAGATTTTTGAGTGCTGTCACTTGGTCTGGGATAATTGTGGGAGCAGTTATTACCTATGATCTGTGGACACAGAAAACTAAGATGTTGGTGTCATCAGTACCTCAGACCTCATAGAGCGAGCTCTGCAGAGCTGGGGCTCTGATGTATGTGGACAGGTGATGCCTGGGTGATGCTCATGCCTCTGAGGAGACATGACAAAGCATTTCCAGGAAGCCAGAAGAAAAGGCTAAGGAAGCAACCAGGCACAAACCAGGGCTCTAAGGCAGAGTACCAAAAGGAGCACCTGTGCCCCAGAGGACAAAGTCATTGTCTTCTTCCAGACTCTCATACCAGCTTGCTGACACACTCTGACTGAGAGCTTTCAGGCAAAAAAGAACAATCCCAAACTCCATTATCACAAAGCATAGTAGCCAAGGAAGAATCTCTATTGAAAACAGGAGGACTGGGAGTGTATCCCAGTGGTAGGGAGCTCACTCGGAGTGTGCAAAGCCTTGTATTCTATCTCCAGCATCAGAAAGATTGGGTACGGAGAGAGTGTATCTCTTCTTCCCTCCTTCCTTCCCTCCCTTTGTCTGCCCCTTCCTTTCTCTGTTCCCCCCTTCTTCCTCTGCTCTAAGGATGATTGAACTGTACTGCATAGCCCTTCTGTGCACTATAGCCAAACGACATGAGACCAGAGAGTGTGGAGAGAAGAATATGATGCTGCCACTTCCAAACCTGTCTGTACTGTCTTCTGGGTGTAGTCCCCTTCCTTCTCCTCATAGGAGTGCTGATGATGTCACTATACTGGGAGCTCAAGCCTTCTCCTGTACCCCCACCAGAAGTGTTGGAAGCTACAGAGATATTGAGACTCGTTTATCCCAGCCTATTCTAACATGCACATTCAGCGGGAACTGAATAGGACTTTTCAATGGAATAGAAACAGTTTAATGGTGAAGGGCTGGCAAACCTGTACTCATTCTCAGAGTCTTGATTCACAAGTTTTGCTTATGAATGATGCAAAATACATATTCTTGCCTTAGAACTTGGAACAATTGGTTTTAAAATTCTGCCATAGTATCCACTCTTTCTGGTGTAGCTGAAATGTGACAGAGGCGAAAAAATGCACCCAGCCCTCCTGACTCAGAGTCAAATGTACCGTTAAGCAAGATCCCTAGTTTCTGTGAAATTTTTCCCCTCTTGGTGCCTCTTGAAGTCTTTCTGGTCACTGTTGGCAGAAACAAGGACTGTACGAAAGAGTTAGGGGGGAAAACAAAATGCACACAAGTATCAACAAAGACAAAGGACTTAAAGGAAAGAGATGTTATTGAATTAATAGTTTGTGGGTCTGAAAGGTAATACAGAGGTTCTTTTAACTGAATGTCGTACAGGTATAGAAAAATACTGATAATCACATTTTAAGAAATAAAAGTAAAAAGTATTAAAAAACTGGAAACACAATAAATGATGCTCTTACTTTTTTTTACCCTTAGCAATTTGTGAGTGTGTGTGTGTATGTGTGTGTGTGTGTGTGTGTGTGTGAACGCGCATGCATGCGTGTGCATGTTTGCTCTGGTAGCAGAGAGTATTTCATAGAAATTGAACAGGTCGTGATAAGATGAATTTAGCCTCAAAGCCGTAGATTATGATTCCTGATCTAAAGATACACTTTTAAAAATGTTTAGTACTTTATGTCAAATTATACAACTGAGTATGGCATAAGGGCCTCAGAGAACCTGTATGACTTGCAATACTGTAGTCATCTAGAAAGCTAACTTATGGAAAAGCATACACCATTATGGGAATAAAGTAGATTCTGGAAGCTGGCTGGCTAAAAGTGGGAAATTTCTTGCTTCTCAAACTAAAAGAAGTGAAGCTGGAAAGATAGCTCAGCAGTTAAGAGTACTGTCTGAGAGCTGAACTAAGCTCCTGGGAACTCACGAACTCTAGATGGACAGCTATGGAGCCTGCATGGGACTGCCTTAGGTCCTCTGCATGTGGGAGACAATTGTGTACCTTGATCCATTTGAGGGGCCCCTGGCAGTGGGATCAGGATCTATCCCTGGTGCATGAACTGGCTTTTTGGAACCCATTCCCTATGGTAGGATGCCATGCTCAGCCTTGATGTAGGGGGCAGGGACTTGGTCCTGCCTCAATTTGAATGTACCAGGCTTTGCAGACTCCCAATGGGAGGCCTTCCTTACCTTTTGGAGGAGTGGATGGGGGTGGGCTTGGGGGTAAGCAGGGGGAGGGAATGGGAGGTGGGATGGGAAAGGGAATTACTTCTAGTATGTAAAATGAATTTAAAAAATTTAAAAAAAGTTTCTAAAACAAACAGAAAAAGAAAAGAGTACCATCTGTTGTTCCAGAGGATTAGGGTTCCAGTCCCAGTGCCCACATGATTGCTGACCACCATCTGCAATTCCAGTTCCAGCGGATTTGATGTCCTCTTCTGGCCTCCAAGGATACTGCACACATGTGGTACATAGAAAAAGAGGTAAAACAACATATACGTAAAATAAAAATAAATAAATCTCATTTTTTATCTTTTACAACAAAGTCTCTTGTGAGACTTGCCTGATCCTCATTGGCACGGCACACCACGCATACAGAAGCAGAGATCACCCGGGTGCTCCTGGGGTGACTGGGCACAGTCATCATGAATGCCGCTGAGGGTTGCTACCTACTGGATGATATGGGAAAATGGGTGCTTTGCTTCTGGCTGCTTTATTCCAGTTTCATCAGTAACATGTTTGCAACAACAACATACCTCAGAGAGTCATGTGGGAGATGGAGGTGCTATTTCATCCTCAAGCACAGTCCATCGAAGCCTGTTTAAACTTACGCCTTGCTCTCATTGACAATCAGCATTTCTTCACAAAGTAATTCAGTCACTCTGGCTTGCTATTCGCCAGTTCTCCTTGTTAAAGGCCAAACGTCTGGATACGGTTCTAATAATCTGTTACATCAACCTATAATATTGAAGTTAATTTATCAATTAGTCATTTCTGTGAGTGGAATTGTGTTCCCTAATGTTCATGTGTTGAAGTTTTAAACTTCATGCAGTAGTGTGTAGACGGGAGGCTTTTGGTAGTAACCAGGCTCAGATGGAGTGATGACAATGGAATCTTCCCAATGGAATTAGTATCTTTAGGTGATACCAGAGAGATATTTCTCAGGTTCTTTCCCTCCTTTACCCCTCCCTCCCTTGCTTCTTTCTGTTACGAGGGTTCATTGAAACAGCAGCTCAAATGCAGCTCTGAGGACAGAAGCCCTGGAAGGGTCTGCCCTGCCCAGCATCTCGATTCTGGAATTTGAGCCTCCAGAACCATTAGTTCAGGCAAGTGTCTTTGTATTATTTTGTTATAGTGGCTCCACTGGCTAGACAGTCATATATAGGTATGTGTGTATATAACATACTATCATCTCTATATTACACAGGTACAGGTGTATACACATTACATATAGATGTGATGAAGAGAGACAGACAGACAGAGACGCAGAGTCACACAGAGAGACAGGGCTAGAGCTCAAGTTAAGGCCCCTTTATTCAATTTAAATGTTCAAGTGGAATAAAGAGATTTATAAATCCAAAACAGGAAATTCTCTGTCGATTCTGGAAGGAATAGCGCAGGGAGTGGCCCAACAATAATACCTTTTCTTTGCCCTTCTAGGGCGTGGGCTGAAGTTTGATTTGATTAAGAAACACCCACAAGTAAAGGGCATGGGGTTGAGGAGGTCAACACAATCTCATTTCCTCTCCTTACATAAACTCATTAGCAAAATCATTGATTATAGTCCTTGCTTGCAGTCCTGGGTCGTATTTCCTTTTCTGCTCTTGTAGGACAGAGCAGTGAGAACAAGGCTGAATGGTTCACTGGTTAGTTATTCAGAGCCTTAGAGAATTTCCCCGTCATAATCTCTCAGGCTGGTTTGTAGTGGTAATCTTTAAGCAAAAGGCCCAAGAGCCCGTGAGCAGTCTTGCTGTGTCATTTCATCCCCTGGCCCCCAGCACAACTGCCCTGTTGGCTCCAGCTCTCCGTTCTTATCCTCTCCGATGATACATGTCATACCCTCCTTCTACTGTGAGTAATCTCGATAGGGCTGGAGTTATTTTCATCCTTAATAACTTTATGGTGTTTACATAACCTTGCTTTGATATTGCTATTGACTTTGGAGTTATAATTACTGCTACTAATTGAGAAAACTAGATGACAGATTGAGGCAAATGGGCCAACCACTATGTAGGAAACAGGCAACGGCCGTCATTAGAAACCAAATGGCACAGAACAATTTTAATTAGACGTGACTAACGTCAGCTGCCTCCACTCTCACGGTGGTTATGGTCAGGAGCTCAAAACTACTGCAAGTCACATTGCCTTGTTTTATCTTGAGGGAGTGGCTGTCACTGGCCTCATTGTGTTATCTCTGTCTCTCTCTCTCTGTCCCTCTGTCTCTGTCTCTCTTCCTCTCTCTCTTATTTTGGCTTTGATTTAGGATTGAACAGTGGGATATTTTCTGTTTGTATGAAAAGTCATTCTAAAAGGTTTTTAACCAAACAGGAAGGCAAAAACAATCACAGAGACACTTGGAACCCTCAGGACAACTACTCACCTCTCTTACAGATAAAGGTCAAAGCTTCCTTAACATAAAAAAGAGCAAGCAAAAGATGCATTCCCTGCTCATCCTCTTTCTCAAAGATAGAATTTGCCCCCAAAGACTCCATATAATGTGTAAGTGTGGTCCAAGTGCCCACAAAAGGGCAGTGATGGTTCTAACACTTTTCTTGGAGGTAATCTTCAAATCATGTCAAGTATAGAAAGCAAGCCAATACTACAAGAACTCTGCAGCAACTTCCACCAGGATTTAGAGTTCTTTTTCCTGCCTTTATCCCTGGACAGTTATACTCAACACCAGGAACAAGCTACATCTCTGTGGGTTTCTCTTTGACCTGCACCCCAAGCCCTCCCTCCCAGCATGTCCTTAGCAGCGTTCTGCTGTACATCCTCGTCTGGGTCACTGCTTACCCTCCAGACACAGGTGGCAAGAGCCACCGGCCAGCATCTCCAGCCCTTGTTCCTCCTATCGTTGCTGTCACTTCTTCAATTTTCTACGGATTAAGATGGCTCTCTGCTCTGACTTTCTTGGTTTCTAAGTTTCAGAGCTCTGGAGTATTATGTTTTTGTTCTTCCTGGCCTTTCCATTCCTGTCATCACCCTCTAAGATGTGACATGCCTCTTTGGTTTCCCAGCGGTTCTGGAATAACCCACTTTCTTGCCCTGCTACCTCCAGCCCTCCCTGTGACTACCCTCTAGGCAGCTGTCCTGTTGGATGCGTTGCTTCAGTAGGTCCCCGCCCTGTAACATGTCAACCTTAGCTGGAGGTCGGCAGGATGGCTGAAGACACTCCAACCTCAGCTCCCTTCAACTGCACAGTTTTATCACACAGAACCACAAAAGTCTTATCCTACCATGCAGCAGCACAGGTCATAGAAATTGCTTAGAAGCTCACTGCTCAGAGTACAGAATCTGGGCCCCGACTCTCACCTCACCACTTTCTGGCTTTGTAGTTCTGAATTTGGCACACCACCCAGGTCCTCTGAAAACATTTCGTCATACACGAGAGGTTCATCATAATTCGTATGCAATGTTTGTCGGGTATTCAAAAATGTTAACATCAATGGATGTGTTGAAAGAGGCCATTTTATTGAATCACAGGAGAACAAAGGCTAAGGTCTTCAGTAACTTTAGAAAGTCATTGGCCAAGAGCAACCCCAAGTGAAAGGAAGACTCAGAACGGAAGCTGAAATACAAAAGGTCACATTCAGCCATGGATCTAGAAGACTCCATCTGCTCAAGCAGAACCGTGAGGAAGCTGTGGCTCTGCAGATGACTTTCCTGCGGCAATTGCAGAGGCAGATCTCACCTCACTTGCAAGGGGGCTGCAGGCAGCCATGCCTGCAATTACACCTGCATGCATCAAGAGATGCCAGAAGAGGCAATTCCAGTCACTGCAGTGGAGAGGCTTACAGCTATCCACAGCCAAGTGCTCCGAGGGTCTCGGGGACTGAGAAAGAATTTCACAAAGATGGATTGATGCCACAGGATGGACTTCTTACTGTGTGACATAGACTCTCATCCCTCATGGGTTCCTTCTCTCAGAGGCCATTCATGGGGAGCCCTTACCCCTATTTTCCAAGGGCAAACAATGAGCAGTGCACACACTGGCACCTGGATCTGTATCGGAGACAACGGTTTTTGGGTTTCAGACCAGCACTGCCGCTTGCCTCTGCTTCTCCATACATGCAATTATCTCAGCAAAACTCCTGTTTTCCTAAAAGACTCTCTAGGACTTGGGGAGGGGCTGGAGGGGGGCCTCTTCTCTGTGGGAATTGGGGGAGCAGTTGTTTAGACCACATGAAAAATGACAACCTCATTACAAGGTGCTTTCTCTTTGTTTTTAATTGGCACATTACATCCACAAACATTCATTACGAAAGGTGATTAACCGAGCCCAGAGCTCTCAAGCTGGAGGAAACAGGCCCTGCCTGATGCCCACCACTCCCCTTCACATCAGCAAGGCCCGAGGAGGCGGCCCCTGCCCGGGTCCAGATGTTGTAAGTTCTTTGCTTGTTACTGGATTTGGCTCATTTGTGTCACCTTGGTTCTCTTGGCTCTGTCCTTGGAAGTTCAGAGTTGGGGCCACAGAGAACAGGAAAGCCCATAGCGATACTGGAAACACAAGGCGCTGGTGGAGGGTAGGGCGTACCACCTCAATGAGAGTTTACACTTTCAGTGGCCCTGATTTCCCCAGAAGACAGGTGAAAGACCCTTTCACATGGCACATTTGGCAATGAGACTGTTTTATTTTTATATCTCTGTGATTCCCAAAATAAGCATTCCAGAATTCTTATTTAAAAAGTTAAATCTGAGGTATTACTTGAAACCAAAAGAGGATTAGGATTTTCTAGTATTAAAAACAAATAGAATAATGTGAACTGTCCCTTTGAGGACATTTTTATCCCTTTATACACAAAAATATATTTAATGTGATTAATTAAAAACTTTATAAATACAAAAAAGAAAAATCTTATTTTTAAAATTTGACACACTCCTTAGTATCCTCATGGCTAATATATGCACAGGCCATATTTAAATGGACTCTGAGGATCAGGAATAGGCTCGTTTTTAAAATAAATTTTAATTATTTATTTTTATATTTATATAATATATAAATATTCAAATATTACATAAACATTAATTTTAAAATAATATATAAAGTATAAATATTTATATAATATATAATATTACATATTTATTATTTATATATTATATATTTAAATATTTATATTTATTTATAATTATTAATTGTAACATATTCTTTATATGCGCATGTGCATTTATGTGTGTTTTGAGCATATGCCATGTATATGGTGGTGGTGGTGGAGCCCAGATGAGGGGCGAGATCTTACTCCACCCCAATATGGATTTTGGGACAGTTGTGAGCTTCCTGACTTGGGGGATGGGATCTGCTCTCAGGTCCTCTGGAAAAACAGCAGATACTCTTAGTCACTGAACCACCTCTCTGGCCACAGGAATGTACCTGCTTTACCCTTTACTGCCTCTGACGGGAGAAAAATGACATTGATCCCTTACTACACATCATCTCCAGGATAAAGTGTTCAGAGAAGAGGTATCATGTCCACGAGGCAGCAAGAACCATGTCTCTGACTCTGCTTTGTATCTAGTAGGACTAATGATGCAGCAAAATAAAGTTTCCCCTTCCCTAAACACAGAGGCTACAATGAACTACAGAATAAATTAAAACTTTTCTTTAAAAGGAAAAAATAATCCCGGCACCCTGGATGAAGTGTCAAGCAGATCTCTGTGAGTCTGAGGACAGTCAACTCTATGTAGCAAGTTCTATGCCAGCCACCTTGTCTCAAAAAGAAACAACAGAAAGTTCAAGACCTTAGGGCTAAAGTGTGGTTGTACTAGAGCTTGGGGTGAGTTGACCTTGCTCCTTCTGGACCCAGCAAAACAGCTAGGCCACAGTAGAAGTGAAATGACCATTGTTGGGATGAAGAGTGGATGGTGAGCTGGGAGGGTAGGTAGAAGAATGATGGGTGGAGGAGTGAACAGATGTATAGAGGGCACAGAAAGTAAGTGTATTTACTTAAAGCAGGCAGACACGATCATGTTCTGTCTTGGTGTTGTTCACATATTCTTGAGTGCTTTGAGTTCAGTATGAGAATTTAACACAATGCTTTCTTTTTACTGTGTTTGCAGTATGCAGGGACAGTGATCTTTCCATGAGTCAGCGCATCCTGGTTCCCCTGAGACTGGCCCTGTCTCATCACAGGATGTGCCTCATCTCCAGGAACCCCTAAATCCTGGGGAAACTAAACATCTAGCCGGTCTCGTTAGCATCAGATGCTATTTTAAGACTCTGCAGCCTGAGCTTCTGTCTGTGTTTAATACCATGTGGTCACTCAGCGTTACGTCATAACGCTTTGAGTGGAGCATGTTTTGAATTCTGATTACATTCTGTGATCTACGGTACTCTAGTGAGAGATGGGGCTGGGGCTGGGAGAGGGAGAGCTGGTTCTCACCCCCTGACCAGAACATACCTCTTGCTTCTTCAAGACTCCTTGAGCATCATTCACTGCATTGAGGCTTCTGGGTTAAGATCATCACTGCAGTAAGCTAGCAGCAACTTACTCTTTTCATATGCCTCATGCACCAGCCAAATGGAGGTTCCTCAAACACAGTCTACCCACACTTTTTGCCAACAGTATGAGTCCCAGCACTTTCTCCTCTCAACCTTGAAATCTGGGGAAATTTCCCTCCCCCTTACCCCAAACACTGCTTCCACAATGTAGCCTGTTTAGTCCGTTAGGTTTTAGCACTCCAAGGGGCCTGTCCCCTCTTGGGCTCTAATATGGCGCATGTCTGTCTGTCCATGGTGAGTTCAGTCTTCCCCAACCTACTGAATAACATTCCATCCCCACCACTCCACTCAAGGTGAAAATATCTTTTCTCCTGTTTCTGTTGTTTTGCTCAAGATATTTAGTGTGTGAATAAAATAATCCATGTGAAGAGTCTTCACTATGGTGAACCTAAGCTGGTTTATGCATAGCAAGTCCCTCATTAATTCTGCTAGGCCTAAATAACATTAGTGGACCCCAATCTTAAGGTTTGTGGGACTTTAAGTAGTATTTGAATTTAATATCAAGGGTTGAATATCTATTCTCCAAAGTGTCTGATTTTAAATCTTGTGTATAAGGAATTTTGAGTAGCAGTAAGCTTCCAAGCCTTGCGTCAAAAATTAAAATTTATTTTTCTACATAAAATTACCAAATAATTAATCTAAAGAATTAATCTAACTTCAAACTTTTAAAACAGCTATAAGAAAAAGTAGATAGAATTTTCAAATATGCTCTTTTCAGTGTCCACAGTCTTTGCTACCTGGGGCTTATCTGTCTTGTAAACACCTACTGGAAGGGAATTTAGAAAACGAACATTCGTCGCAATGTCCTTAGACTCAGGACCAGGACACTGGATTCGCACCCCTCATTCTCCCCTCCACACTGGAGTGACTAGAACTCACAACTTCCAAGCCTCACCTTGGTGCTTACCTTTATTTCCCATTCTCACCCCATCTTGTTGCCACCAAAGACCACTTCAATGGCTTATCTCCTGGAGCTCAGAGCAGTCAGGGGCACCTAAAGGATACCACTCTCCTAAATGTGTCTACAGTGTGACGTTTTCCCATTATTGACTTCTCCTTCTGCCCCATGGATGATACCCCACTCTTAGAAACATACATGTGGGTCAGCAATGGAGCATATTTAGGCAAATAGAAATAATCCCCTCAGGGGAAGTAAAGAATAGTTGTTATATCCAGCCTCAGCTTGGGAAAAGATAGATATTCAAAGCAATTAGTGTGTGTGTGTGTGTGTGTGTGTGTGTGTGTGTGTGTGCATGTGTGTAATTTCCATGTGCTAAAGCTACTTAATTTTGTGTACTTTCCCTGTCGGAAAATGAAGCCTTTTCTGATTCTGCAAAATAGTAGAATGGGTGTTGTCTTCCTTTTCTTCCCTTAGGTTTGGAACGGCAGTCCGGAAGAAGCTAAGGAGCAAGCACAGAAAACAGTCAGTGGTCCTGTCTTTTTAACTTATCTCCTGCCTGGGACCCGGAAGTTCTCTTCTCTTCACTTCAGTTCCAGAAATAATGTGCTGTGGGCGATAACCACGTAACCATGAGTGAGAATCCTACAGCAATAATGATTTACACACCTAAAATAGAGCAGGCAGCCTACTCTACAGTCGATCAGCTTACCTAGCTGAGCAAATTTTGCCCTGAACATATAGTACAACAGTACCTGTGAGCGAAAGCAAGCAGGTTCTTCCCCGTGATTAGATTTGAGCCAGCCGGGTTTAGCATGCAGACCTGGGAAGCACACTGGTTTTCTCGTGGCTCTTTCCAAATGGTCAATGGAGCATAGAGCACTGAGCAGAAGGAACTCTCTCCTAGGTTAGGGAAGTCTGCCTCCGTTTGTTTAGTTTTCCTGCCAACGTTTGATGGTGACAACTTCTTTGTGGGCACCAGTTAGGAAGTGTTCTGAAGGCCTCCTGTTGAGTTTTCACAGATAATCCTAGAATATGGAACTTCTTATAGGGCGTTAAAACCAAACGCAAAGCTCACAGAGCCCATGTGAGGCCCAGAATCACCTTAGCTAGGAAATGGCCTTCCCACCTCAAGCTGTCTGGAAAGAATACTGCAGGCTGCGGGTGGAAAGGCAGGGTGACCTGTAAGCAAAAAGTCTCATGATGCTATGGGTCCAAGTTGGAGCATGTTTTGCAAACCTTCTTTTGTAGATGTTCAAATTCTCAACTGGACCCTGAACACGCTAACTTCACTGCTGTTCGGGAGCAGATTGCAAAGCAGGTTGGCTGTTGGGGAAAAGCTACACTCAGGTTAAAGAAAGGCAGAGAACGTCTGTTTCTGGCACCAGGAATTGCATTCCAAGTGAGAAACAAGGGAGATGGGTTTCCCTTCATATGAACCAGCTGGGGAAGCTGTTTATGCAGAGCGCTGTTATACAGCAATGTAAACTCAGCAAACACAGTGGTGTCACTGCAGTGTGACCCTACAGTGGCTTCTGGCATATACCAGAGAGAAACTAAGGTGTACCGCCACCTCTGAGAGGAGGTCTATAATGGCATTTCATTTGTATTTTTATAAATAAAGATTACCTGAAGATCAGAGAGTAAAACAGCCACACTAGTCAGTCATACAGACCAAACAGTGGTGGTACATACCTTTAATTCCAGTAGAGACACTAGTTCCCCATAGAAACTGGCAGTAGTGATGCATGCCTTTAATACCAGCACTATAGAGGAATATAAAACGGGAGGAGACAGCTCTCAGCTCAGTCTCATTCAGAGGAATCGTGGAGGCAGGATCGCCATTTCGGTCTGAGGCAGAGGTAAGAGCCGGTGGCTGGCTGCTTTGCTTTTCTGATCTTCAGGTTGAACCCCAATATTTGTCTCTGGGTTTTTGTTACTCATGCTCCAGGGGTCTGTGCTCAGAGTTTGTGCTGAGAGACTGTTAGAACCAAGGAGTGTGAGAAGAATGGGATGGAGGAAAGTAAAGGAGTCGTCTACTGCAGAACAGTTCACACGCAGAGAAAAATGTTCAAGAAGGCAGTGTGAAAACATACTTAGAGGGTCAAGAATTGAAGCCTAGGCCAGGACAGCTGTACTTAGCTCTGGAAGTAAGCTAAGCCTCTGAACCCACTTTGACTGTGTGCAACAGGCCACTCTGTCTACTGTGCAGGTCTAGAGGACAGTTGGGGCTTGAAAAGCAATATAAATATGTACTGGAGTCTTCTCTTTCAGCAGCGGTGATGGTCATCATGCAAGTTAGCATGAGTCATGCCCATAAGCCCCTATCCTGCCGGATATCCCAGCAATCACTCCCTCCTTATCCCAGGTACTGTATAGTCACCAGCTCCTGCAGAGCCTTTGAGACCAACAAACTGCCTTCCTGTAACAGCAAGGGTGAACTTATCCCTCTCATTTAAAAGACAAATCATTAAAAGATTTGTCCTGATTTCTTAAAGAGAAAGGTAAGGGTTTATATAAAAGTGAGGGGTATTCCCCTCATTTTGATTAAAGGCTTCAGATACCCAGAGACGGTTCTATAGGAAGCCACTGGCACCTGAGTCATAGGAATGGGAAGGCTGGCTAGAGAAGCCCAGCTTTTCCCAGCAACAAGGACTTCATGAAAATATCCTGCTTCCCAGCCCTGGGAGAGGACCAGGGTGAGTGGAGGGGTCAGGAAGAAGAAAGCTCATCAAAGAAGAATATCAGCTGAAAATTGGAAAAGAATGGGCCCATCCCATTGTTTCCACTGAAGCCATGTCATGAGAACAGCCCCCTGGGGCTCAGTTTCCTGTTTGTCCTCCTGTCTTTTCTCATGAGAATGCAGGCCCAGACAGCAGGCCTGTTATAGTTGGGGGCTTTGGATATCAGCTGGGAATAAAGGGCAGGGGAACACAACCTCACTGGCAATCACCTATCCAAGGCAGAGAAACTCATCTCCTGCCTTTCCCTGAACTCCCAGGCAGGCTAACACTCATTTCCTGACACACACTACCTAGACCGAGGGAAGTACATAAAATGGGAACACAGTATTGTCTGCTGGCACAAGCTAAGCATCTCAAATCTGAAAACTGCCAGTCTGAAAAACCTGTACTCTGGATATTTGGTTTCAGACCTTTCAAGTGGGATCTTCCATGTGTCTGGTATTAAGGGTGTAAGTCAGTCTGCAAGTGAATCCCAGCTTGTCACTGTTAGAGAGCAAACACAGGTCTGCTAAACCTCACCTCCAGAAAACAGGCATTAGGTCGCCACTTCAGGAGATCTCTATTTCCAAGAATATCCACCAAGAAAATCAATTTCTACCCCTAGAAGTAGTTGTCTTCCTTTCTGTGCAAAGCTGAGCTGACGCAACTCATCCCTCTTTCTCCCTGTTTAGAGTCAACCTTGTTTTTCTACCAGGGCCAAGCAAATAGAATACAAGTGAAACCAAAGCGCATAGGGAAGTCTAAAGGTCAGTGGGGCAGCACTGTTAGAGCTGGCAAGAAACTGATCATGTGTGCTTAGAGATATGGGGGCTTTCCTGTTTGGTTTTGTTTTCCTGATTTTAGGTAGACAGGTAAGTAGGTAGGTCAGTAGATAAACAGATAGATGATAGATAGATAGATGATAGATAGATAGATAGACAGACAGACAGATGATAGACTGCTGATGCATAAAGAGGAGAAAGGAGGGAGAATGAGAAAAAAATCACCAACTTGTCTATTCTGTCCCTTAGTGGCTTATATTTTTATGTTATTATTACTTATCATATGCTTACTTACATAGTATACATTTATTATTACATATTAGTTATTTTAAATGGAATGTAATACAGAAAATATAAAAGTAAATAAAACAATAAAAATGTGAAGTCTTCACACTACTGTGGCTGAATGAATTTGTGTCACAAAGCCCGCTGCTCTCCCGCAGCGTGATCTCAGGATAGGGGAGGCAGGACAGCACCTCACAGTTCCATCAGACATTTCCTCAGTGGCCTTCAAGATTATAGTCCCCAGCCGAGCCCAGAGGCAGTTTAGACTTCCGAGGATCACTCTCTCTCTCCATGGTGGGAAGCAGGCCTCCAACTGGGCCAGGTCGACCCTCCACCCACACACTCCTCACACTCTCATCGGAGGTCCAGAAATAACACTGCCTTGCCTATCTTCCTCCCAGCTGCAGGCTCAAGGCACAGACTTTAAAGAAATAAAAGAAAAAGCGCGTCTTCCTGTTTCGCTGCTCTTAGACACAGATGGCCGCGGACTCCCCACGCAGTTGCTCTGAGTTTCATCCAGTCCCGCCAAGCAGGCCTGCGGGAGGGAAAACAAGTTGTCACTCTGTCAGGAAGTGGCTGCTGGGAAGTGGCTCACTGGTTGAGTGCACTTCTCTGCCCTGCCACAAACAGGAGCAAGGTCTGCTGGAGACAATGTGGGTGGAGCTGGGCCTTTGTCCTCACTCTGAAGACCTCCCAGCACCAAGCTTGGGGTGGGTTGTTTTGCTCCCCCGTGTTTGCTAAGCAGTGGCAGTTGCCTGGCAGCTGGCTTTCTGTAGAAGCCCCTTATACCAAAGCGATCCCATCTGAAACGTTAGACTAATCCTGAAAGCAAAAGCGAGCTGAGACTCCCTTATGCTCAAGTTTAATACAACATTGCCCGGTCGAGGTTACTAGAGGGGACAAACCCAGAGGCAGGCCATCCTGACCTCCACAGACCCTGGAGAAAATAAAGGGTCCGCTGTCGGGATTCCAATGCCCTCCCGCCCCTCAAAAAATGCATCCTTTGCCCCTTCACTTTGTTCTCAGCTTCTGGCAAAACCTCTGGAAACCAGAAAATTTCCAGCTGTTTCTACAAAACCTTTATACCTTCATCCCCAGAGGTTCTCCTGAGAACTGTATTAAAAATGAAATGAAATTTTATAATAGCAGGTATTATATTGCCAGTTTTCACCGTGTGCTCTACAGGTGCATAACATGGACTTGATCACATATGGTATTTTGGTTCTTGGATAACAGTTTGGAAATCAAGCACTTGGTCCACAGCACAAGCGCCATTCTTAATTTTTTCTATTAATATATTAGATTAAACTTACATCATTTCAACTCGAAGTACCTTTCCCAGAAGCACACCCATGCAAGCTTCCAGGAACACACTTTGACCTCAGGGAGGAGAGAGTTCAAAGCTAGAGCCCGGGGTCCAAAGCTGTTATCTGCTAATTACTAGATGGATTTCTTTGGGAAGTTACCAGGCTTTGTCCTGTGTAAACTGTAGCTAATAGTAACAACTTCACTGGCTCGTTGTAATGACAAACTATGAAGATAGATATGAAAGCAATTTAAGCTGGAAAGAAAAATCGTTTAAGGCAGTCAGGAGTAAGCCCAAACAAGTCTGCCCATGTTCCATTTCCTCTTCACGGTCTCATTGCTAGGTGAAAAAAAAAAAAAACAAAAAACTTCTTTTCATTTTCACAGAAGAGAACAAAAATATATGGTGCATCTGTCTCCTAGGGCTGCCACACAAAACACCAGAGCCTAGGCAGCATACACAAAAGCAGTAATGAGAGCAGGGCAGGGCTGGTTTCTCCTGAGTCCTCTTTCCTAGGCTTGTACATAGGGCCTTCTCCTTTGGTCCTCACAGAGTATCTTAAGGTTCTGCTATCATGATAAAACATCTGAGGTCACTAACTTAAAAAGAGAAAGGCTTTCTCTGCTGACTCAGTTTTCAACATTCTGATCTAGGACTTGTTGGTTTCATAGAGAGGCTTTTATTTCAGAAATATGTGACTGGGCAAAGCCACTCAGTGCTGGCAAGGAGAGAAAGAAGAATGCCAGGGCTCCACAATGCCCTTGGGAGCACACCTGGAATGATCTGAGGATCCTACACTAAGCCCCACCTCCTAAAGACTCCACCTACTGCTAACAACATCACCCTGGAGAGCAGCCTTGAACACATGGATCTTGAAAGATATTCATTCTGCAAATCATAACACAGTCTCTCCCTGTGCCTGTCTTCATTTCCTTTCCTTATGCATACATCAGTCACACTGGTGTAGGACCAGCCACTCACCTCATTTTACCCTTGCTGCTTGAAACACCCTTCACACATTCAGCCACCTCGTGAGGGCCTGGTGGGCAGAGTACCCAGGAGGTACAGTTCAGTCCCTGGCAGACAGTAGAACAGAGCCTTCACGCAGGAATCCCACTTCCCCATTACTCTTTTTGCTCTTTAATTTTAGCAGTCAATCCATCCAAACTGTAATGTCAGGTGTTAGTGGGTCCAGAACTTGGCCCTGGCTTGATTTCTGCTACAGTTTGATATGACGCCATGCTCAGCATTCCAGAATCTCTGAGACCATAGGACAGAAGCAAAACAGCACCACAGGGTCCCAGGTGTGCAGATACTGACCCCAGTCAAGCTCGGGTTCCTAGTGGCCCAATCTTCAAACAGTCCGAGAAGAAGTTCTACACTATTGCCAGAACCTTAGACTTGCTCTCTCAGCACTACGGGGCACAGAATAAAATTAATGCTAAGAAACTTGATCTTGCTAAGAAAACTCCCCTTTTCCCTACATAACTGAACAAAAATACTCCAGTGTGCACTTGTATTGTCATAGACCATCTCTACAACAGAATGTCTAATGTCCAGTGGAAATGCAGCTGTCACTTTGGGTCCATAGGCAACAAATGTTCTGGTTTTTTTCTGCACTTAAAACTTTAAGCATTGCAAACTCAATATCACAGTTTTTAAAGCTTATTATTGAGCTAGGTGTTTAACTTAGTGGCCAAGTGCTGGTTTAGCATGCAGAGAGCCTGGGGTCTATTCCCAGTACTATACAAGGGGGGATTTTATACTATCTCTATATATGTATGTTAAAAATACTGTCTTAAAGGTGACATTTTCTTGTTTGCTTATAGACAAGAAGTTATGTTCTGAAGCACAAAAATGTTACATAACTGGATCTGATCCAGATTTAAACAAGAAGGCAGTATCAAGAAAGAGAACAAACAGCCAACAGAGTAAACCATCTGCAAGAGATGCAGAACTCTCCTGTCTTGTGTACTGAGTACCCAGCTTCCTAGCACAGTGGGTGCTTCACAGATACTCTCTGAGAGGACGAAGAACTAAGAAGCCCTGCGTTTTTCCTTACTCTCTCATCACTGGATCATTTCACCTGAATTGGGGGCTTTGGCCCTTTGGAAATTGTTTTGGTTCAGCAGCATGATGCTATTTGCCATGTAGATCACATGCCTTCCTCCCAAGCCTCAGGAATCGTTTCAGAAGCAGGGGTGGAAAGATTCTAAGAGCCAGAGGTCGTGGATGGCCACGAGGGAGCAGTGTTTCCTGGGCACAACAGAGCAGTGGCACCCACAAATTCACGGCAGTTGAGTGGGCAGGGATAAAATCTGTGCCAGTCAAGCTGGACAGAACTCCTAGCATGAGTGGAAGGCGGGCATGGAGTCTAATCCCTATTGGCAATTGATAGCTAGGAGGAGAGTCAGTTTTCTTTAAGGGTGTGGCCCCTGGCTGGTTGATCATGGTTTAGTGGAAAAGCAGATACCAAGAGTATTTGGACACCACAAGCTGTAAGGAAGTCTTTTTCTAAACCATCCAGAGCCTGAGATGGCATCCAATACCTTTCTTACAAGTCAAACAAGTCAGCTTAACCATTTCTAGCACTAACCGGAGTTTCTAAGAAGTGATATGTTCATGACTGCCTTGTGGTCCAGGCTATAAATACAGCTGCCTTTTGTCAACCCCCTGAACAGGTTTTTCAGCTCCTTTGAATTTGCGTTTCTATGGAGTGGAATCCAAATTAGCCTAAAATAAATCATTTGTTCTCATTCTTGGCTGGGTTAGTTTTATTCAGCCAGCCCCACCACCCCACACTGGTGTGACATGACTCATGCTAAAGATGGGGTGAAGTGGGAGAGATGGGGAAATAATTATCCAAGGCTGAAAGAGGGTTGATCACACAGGGCTGCTTTTCTTCCCTCTCCCGGCTGTAGGCAAGGATGTCCGAGCAGCTGGTCAGACAGAGGACTGTGGCCAAGAGGCGCTCCAAGGGCTCTGCTCTGTCTCTCACGAGTCATATTTGAAGGTCTCCTGTGCGGGGCACCCAGGAAAGAAGGTCTCACAACCATGCCATGCTGGATTCAGATGAGCAAACTGTGCTCTTCAAGACTGGGCAGGAGAGGAGAGGGTTAGAGAGATGGGGGCCAGCCTGTCAGACTGCCCAAGCATGTGGGAAGAAGCTTCCAGAAGGGGCCAATCATTCGGGAGTTTCAGGCAGGGTTAGGCCGCTGGCAGCTCGTGTACTGCTTAATGAAGAAGTAAGTCAACTTCAGCCCAAGTGGTCTCTGAACTCATAGCCAACTAATATGAGTCTATGGTTTCAGGGTTCAGGACACGTTGGGGTGATGTCATTAGATATTGAAGCAAATGTGAAACCAGTGAACCAAATAATCCACGTTTAAGAGTGGATTCATAGCTTTAAAAATTCTCTTTCTCTTCATTAAAAACTCATTTTCATTTAATTGCTCATAAAATTCATCTTAAAAATCTAAGATTAGTCCAAAGTCCATATAAAAGAAGTAATCAGGTATAGTGTGTGTGTGTA
This sequence comes from Ondatra zibethicus, assembly GCA_004026605.1. Taxonomy (NCBI): domain Eukaryota; kingdom Metazoa; phylum Chordata; class Mammalia; order Rodentia; family Cricetidae; genus Ondatra; species Ondatra zibethicus. Next base: position 29,560 of record PVIU01017540.1, read on the forward strand.
TGTCTATACATGTATGTACCAGTTAGACCTCTACTGTTATGAGGTCGCCTGCAACAGCCTCAGCACTCCCAAGTCTGGCCAACAGAAGGTGCCTGTCTTCAGCTGTCTATTTACATAGAGCCTGGTCTTCACACTGGCCAGAGTGACACCAACATGGCTATGATGTTGAAACAACTTTGTCTCAGGGAACATAAATTTATCCAACATGAACTGATCCTCCGCTTACTACTTTTCTAAGTGCAAGCCCCATTCTTTGAAGTTGCAGTTGATTACAAAAGGAGACGTCTTTGAGAATGTCATTCACACTAAGTCAGTGTTCAAACCTAGCATTGACATTTTGAGAGGACACAAATCACCTCCAAGATCTTTAGTTCCAATGCACTACAGTTCTGAGTTCTGTGGCACAGGTCTCTTCAGGGGTTGCTACATGTTTGTTTTTTCAGAAGTCCACAAGTATAGTCGTAGTTCACTGGCTAATTCACAGCTAAAAGTGACTTTTTTTAATCAATATTCTCGATGTAATAAATCTCAAAAGACTTAAAAATCTGAATTTAAACTTTACTGTTTCACTTGATCTCTCCTTTTCTCCCTCCCTTCTTCCTGATACGCTTACCTCGGGAAACAGAAGGAAAGTTATTATATCAACTTATCCATAAATTCATCCTTTATTTCTATTTGGGGCTTGATTGAATGAGTTTGTCATATTCTTCATTTTAGAATGGACAATTTAGGGTAGGAGAAAAATAAAATAATTTCAAGAAGCCACTTGCTAGGTGCCATCAACCCTCTGTATCTGAGGATTCAAACAACTTTGGATCAAAAATATTTGTTGAGTGGGGTGTTGTATCTGCACTAAACAATTAGACACCTTCACCAGCCCCTAAAAATATAGTCCAGCAACTATTTTATTAGACTTTACACTACATCATACATTTGAAGTAAGACTTAAAGACTAGGAATGAATGTGGGTAGGTTATGTGCAAAAATTCAATCTTATGTGAGAGACTTGAGCATGCTCAGATGGTGGAACCCACAGGTTCCTGGTACCATTCCCCTGTGAATCTAGACACAGGGGATGGTGATGCTGACTAGGACTTTCCAATCCCAGCTGTGCACTTGCCTCCAAGACTTAACTCAACTGGTGGCTGAAGTGACATTCACCTGAACAAAGTAAGAAAGACTATCTCCAATTTTGATTGAAAACAATAAAATAAAATGAAAGAATACATTTAAAAAATCCCACACCTTTCTTTACTCTTCGGTTTCACCTGATTATTCTTTCTCATGCTTTTTTTTTTTTTTTTTTTTGAATGGTAAACTTACCTAATAATGGGTTTGATCTGCCTTAGTTCAGCCATCAGAGTTTCTGAGCAGTTTAACCTTTATCTTAAATTAACTATTTATATCAGTGTTTGTCCTCCCAAATGCCAGGAGCTGATAGGATGGGTACCTTCAATGCTATCACCATTTCCCCTGGGTGAAGGTGTGAGCCTGCATAGGGACTGCTATCTATTGTCTTATTAGAACAAGATAAGGGAAGTATGGAATGGGTGTATTCTACTTACAGTCAACATGAGAAGTTCCAGCTGAGATTAGCCCTTGGAAACTGTAAATTAAACATAAAAACATTGTCTAAAAACATGGATACGGCCATCACACCTTTGAGAAACTCCTATGGGCAGGTACCTCTGGAAAATTATCTGTGTTTCTGGGCTTCACCCCTTCATACCACTTCCCTTTGTGGTTTCCAAGGGAGTGATGGCTCATCCAGCAAGGTCTTTCAACCCACTCTCTTGCTGTGTGACTCTGGAAGATCCCACACAGGCCTGGATCTAAGATGCTTTCTGGCTCCTAGGTCCACTCATCCTGGAGGCTTCCCCTGCAGAGCTACAAAGAGCTTCTGGTGGTAGGATACCCCTTCAGTTTGCCTTCATATGACCCCATTATTCTAAACTAATATTACTTCCTTGTAACTTCTGACTTCACAGCTGCCAGCCTTTCAAACTCCCGGGCCTTTTCAGATAATGCTACATCTCCGGTTCCTTTCTCATTTCCCAGTGAAGGCTGAATGAGGAAAAACGGGACTTCTTTCTCACTGCTCTGTCTCAAATATGCCCATCAAAAATAAGTGAGTTAGGACAGGAACATGCAAACAAAAAAGCCAGAATCTAACACCCTTTCCCATAGCATATAGTTATAGAACTGGACTGGGAAAGGAAGGAGTCAGGAATCTGTCTTCCTTTCCACTTGTATTGGTTACATGCTTCATTGTTGCCATTCATCTGTGTTGCAGGGCTTCATTCATAGGTGGAACTTGGGTTTTACTCAGTTGGACTTTCTGGCTGTCTTTATTTTCAAGGTGGCAGGGAGGATGGATGGATGGATAGATAGATAGATGTGTGGGCCAGTGAATCGGTGGATGAGTAACTAGATGGGTAAAGCTAGTGGATGTAAGGACAAGTGGATAGACAGAAGAACATCTAGATTACCAATAGATAGATGGATGGATGAATGAATGAATTAATGAAAAAGTGAATGGTTAAGTGACTAGATAGATGAGCAGATAGATAGATAGATAGATAGATAGATAGATAGATAGATAGATAGATAGATAGATAGATGGTATTGTACAGTGCTTTTCTCTGAATTGAAATACTCCATACTGGGAGAAACTCATTAAAATTTGAGAAGTCCTAAAGAAGGGCTTCTTAAGACTGTGAAAGATCTAAAGGGAGATTCATTGAGATACAGGAAGCAAACAACTCACACATTTTAGAAAGTCCCTAAAATTTACTAGATACACAAGGTCTCTCCCTCCCCAGAGTTGTGTAAGCCTAAAGCACTGAGGAGAAGAGACTATGAAGCCTGTCAAGTTGTCTACAAGTTGTACAGAGAGTTCCAGGGTTCCAGCTTTCATAAGTAGTCACTTGTGCTAGGGTGGGTTGTGGGTGATGCAGTTGCCTATGCTCCTATAAGTAACCCTTCACCCATAATCCTGTGGGAACCCTGCCAATAAACTCATTGATTCAAAACAATTCAACTGGCAGTGTCATCACTTTGGTTTGTTTTCAGTTTCCTTTGAGAGGTAAATAGGTGTTTATTCATGTGTTCTCAAGACAAGTGTCACACAACATGTAGGTAGATGGAATGATAAATGTATAAACAGAAAATAGAAGGATGGATAAGACAGATGGACGAGTGTACTGTTGGATGGATGGATGGATGCAAAAGGATAAATGAATGAATGAACGAACGAACAACAGGTAGGGACAGACAGTCACTGCGGAAGAATATCTGTTGAGCTGTTCTCACATGTATACTTCACAGTCTGCATCGTGTGATTCCTGAGAATCTTGAATTTTTGTGGTTAGACTTTAAAAACACAATTAATATGCTTTAACCCCCACCCTACCCCAATTGCTGCAGTGGCACAACAAGCCTGTCTGCTCAGCCGCATCTGTAAGATGACCGCTCTGAGAAAGCAGAATGCCCTGGGCAGAATCCCAACGTTTTTTGCAATAGAGTCTTTTCCATAAAGCTTCTAAGAGCTTTTTCTCTTTTGAAAATAGGCAATCACATAGTGATATTCTGTTTACATTTTAACAAATAAAGCTTGCCTGAAGATCAGAGTACAGGGCTAAGCCACTAGAGGCCAGGGAGTGGTGGCACATACCTTTAATCCCAGGATTTGGGAGACAGAGGCAGAGGGATCTCTGTTAGTTAAAGGCCACCCAGGGATATACAAGATTGAATCACATAAAGGTGATCCCAGCAGTTGGGATCACATGCCTTTAATCACAGCACTAGGGAGGTGGAGACAGGAGTAATCTAACTGGGTGGAGAGAGGAATATAAGGTGGGAGGAGACAGGAGCTCAGATGCAGTCTGAGGCTTGGTGGAGACCGATGGAATCTGGAGATGCAGTCTGACAGGACAGCCTCTTCAGTCTGAGCATTGGTAGAGGTAAAAGAACTCCCTAGTGGCTGATCTTTCCGCTTCTCCAGTCTTCAGCATTAACTCCTATATCTGACTCTAGGTTTTTATTATTAAGACCAACTAGAATTCGTGTTACACAATCATGTTACTGTTGACCTTTGGTTCAGCTTTGTTTTTGTTCACTCAAGAGACAAAGGGCTGCAGCTGAGTTTCCTTTCCGAAACAGGAGCAAGCTCCCGGCCCTCAGCCCCATTGCTCTTTACCTCTGAAATAGTGTTGCAACTTGTGATTCTGAGAGGTCATCTGTACCTTGGCCCTTCTGTCTTTCAACACGAACATGATGGCCCTTCCTGTTTTCCCAAAGAAGGCAGACATCTGCTACCCAAGGAGCAAGATCGTGACTGATGCCTGCCATTATCTGTACCTTCCAGAACACCTGGCTGACGGGCACTGCCCAACAGTAAAGTGCCATGAAGGAAGAAACCTTGCCTGCCCCTGGAATCAGCATACTTCCATTGCCTGGGAACTAGATAGAAAAACAACGGGTTAATGTGTGGAGGATGCTTGGGCTCAACGCCTCTTCCAGAGCCCTCTGATTCTGAGACCCCAGAGCCCCTTTCATATTTGTAACCAACAGGAAAGTTGAATTTTGAAGACTTAATTTGCACCCACACAGACACTTTGCCTACTGTCAGACTTTCTCTCCACCACCTTGCTTGCTCTGTAGCTGACTTTCCTCATCTGGATTGGAGGTTAATCTACCTGGTGATAAGTGCTGCGTTTGGGGTGCACAAACTTGCCCTATAAATTCTTCCCACCCTCACTCTGTTCCTTCCAAAGCTCTAATCTTCCAGCGAAGATAATATTAAAGAATGGGAGAGGGACTAAATATAAGAAAAGAGGGACAACTTGCTAAGGGACCCTGCAACCCTGGGCAGTGACAAGCTTCAGAGGCATGATGTCCCAATCCAAGTCTCTAGCTGAGAACTTCTCAGCACACTTGACATACAGGCAGTGGAACCTCAGACTTTCAAGGTATCATGCAGGAGACCCAGGGAGCATTCCAACCAGAAACTCTAAGAGCAAAGGCTGAAAAGAACTCCAAAAAGGTGAGTCCATTTGAGAGCCTTGGTATGTTAGGACCTTCTACTGAAGTTTGGTAGGGACACAGCAATAACACCGGAGGAAGAAAGAATTCCTATATAGTTGTGTCTTGGTCACTGCTCTGTTTCTGTGAAGCAACATCATGACCAAGGCAAGTCTTGTAAAGGAAAGCATTTAATTGGGATTGGCTTACATTTTGGAGGTTTAGTTCATTATCATCATGGTAGGAGACATGGCAGCTCAGAGGCAAATATGAGATATGGTGCTGGAAAGGTATCTGAGTGTTCTACATCCAGATTTACAGGCAGCAGGAAGAGAGAAAGACAGGGACAAAGAGACAGAAAGAGAGAGACTAGAGAACCACTGGGTCTGGCTTAAACTTCTGAAACCTCAAAGCCCACCTCCAGTGATACATTTCCTCTAATAAGGCCACACCTATTCCAACAAGGACACACCCCCTAATCTGTTCACATAATGGCACACTCCCTATGAGCCCACATGGGCCATTTTCATTCAAACTACCACAGGCTATAAGTAAGCAACAGGGGAAATGAGGTTGATACAAACAAGACAATGAGCCTGGGTGTGGTACAAAGTGAGGCCATTGGCAGAGCATTGTTCACAGCTCCTGTCCATTATTAGTGAACTGCACCCCACGGTGTGGCTTAGTGGGAGATGTTGTAAGCAAAAGAGAGCTGCAACACAACTTGTAAAGAGATCAGGAAGGCCAAGTTGGGTGAAGGACAGAGAGGGAGAGCAAGGAGCAAGGAAAGAGATACCTTGAAAGAGGGAGCCATTATAGGGTTAGCAAGAAGCCAGACACTAGGGAAATTCCCAGAAATCCACAAGGATGACTCAAGCTAAGAATCTAAGCAGTAGTGGAGAGGGTACCGTAACTGCCCTTCCCCTGTAATCAGATTAATGACTACCTTAATTGTCATCAAAGAACTTTCATGCAGTAACTGATGGAAGCAGATGCAGAGATTCACAGCTAATCAATGGGCGGAACTCCTGGAGTTCAGTCACAGAGAGGGAGGAGTGATATTATGAGTAAAGGGACCAAGACCATGATGGGGAAACCCACACTGACTCTAGACTGACAGCTGGGGAACCTGCATAAGACCAAACTAGGCCCTCTGAATGTGGGTGACAGTTGTGTGGTTTAGGCAGTCTTTGGGGTCACTAGTAGTGGAACCAATATTTATCCCTAGTACATGAGCTGGCTCTTTGAAGCCTATTCCCTCTGGAGGGATATTTTGCTCAGCCTAGATACAAGGGGGGGGGGGGGCTTGATCCTGCCTCAAGTGATGTGACAGACTTTGTTGACTCCCCATGGAAGACTTCACCCTCTCTAAGGAGTGGATGTGGGGGTGGGATGGGAGGAAGGTAGGGGGAATGAGAAGATCAGAGGGAAAGGGAACTGGAATTGGTATATAAAATAAGATTGCTTTAAAAATAATAAAAAGTGATTCACACTTTATATCTGAGTAGGAAAATTTGAGGTTACTTGACATTTTGAGATTAAATCATCTCTACTAAAAGAGGAATTTTTTTCCAACAAAAAATGGAACAATATTCAGGCTTAAATACAAAAGAGAAAAATTCTGTTCTGCATTAAAACACTATACTTTAAGAAGAAAACCAGCATTCATCTAAAAATTATGGACAACTACTGGTCTCACTTCCTATTGGGTTGGAGTCAGTAGCCTTTCATGTCTTACAACAACGTTCTCTTCATAAAATGATGCCGGTGAATGATTACAAAAAATAAGGAACTGGATCCAAAATATTTTATGTCTTTTTATTAAGACAATGGGTACACAGAAGAGGGGAGACTAGATGTGGGGAAGGTTTGTGCATACTGCATATAATTTAGTTTTAGTTATAGGTAAGAGACAGATACAAGTGAGGATGGATGGATGGATGGATGGATGGATGGATGGATGGATGGATGGATGGAGGCAGTTAGATAGGCAGACAATGAATGCATAGATTATTGTTAACTGTTGGAACACAGAAACATGTGATCCAGTGTCCTAGGCTTTTCTGAGACATCCATGTCTGGCAAGAGTCAAATGTTGTCTGTGGCAGCCCCCCGCTTCTGATCGCCCACACACAGGACTTTAATGATCTGAGGCAGATTCCTTTACTGCTCTGTGTCAAAAAATGTCCAAGATGCCTTACGGATGAGAGTCTACAGCAGAGAAAGACAGTGATTGCTCCTGGCAAGGAGCCGGCGAGCCAACTTTGTCACAAAGGACCTCCCCGCAGCTTGGCTTTTTACCCATCACATTCATTAGAAAGCCTCCCTAGAGCCCCAAGAGAAGAAAGCAACCCAAGGCATTCAGAGGTCTCAAAGACACAGTACAGAAGTCAGCTAAGGAATAGTCTCTCTGGTAATGTTCCAATGGATCAGAACCTCTACTGAGCTAGCTTGTAAAGCAAAATCTTCCAGATAGGGATGCGGTTTGACCTCAACACGAAAAAGCAAACTTTCCCAGACAGTAAGGGCCAAAGCATGCTCTTCAAATAGCACAATGCCCAAGACATCAGCTCTCTCCTTCTTAGTGGACTGAAGTCTCCTAAACCCCCTAAAAGAGAATTCAGGGGCTAACCCAAATAGCTAATGTGTTCCTCTATGTAGGATCTTCATTGAGCCACAGAAAGATCAAAGTGGGCAGAGCAAGCAGACCCAGCATGGGCCCTGGTACAGAGCTTCCAGGTGTATGTCACCGGGTGCACTTGATTGGAGAGGTGTAGGGAATGAGCAAAGCATTTTCTATACATCACAGTCAATATGTGAAAAAACAGCTCAAAAATCAAGCAGGCAGCACTTAATCTGTTCATTTTCCACTTGGGTGTCTTCCTGACGTGACCTACAGGCAGGATTGAGCTTTCGAGAATGCAATCTGGTCAGCCACCACTTGGCTCCTGCCTGCTGCCCCCTTGAGTAAATCAGATCCGCAGCACGCTGGCTGGCTTTGCTGCACAACAAGAACGCGTCACCAAGGATTTGTAGCTTCCAACAAACATTTGGTTAGCAGTTTTAGTTGGCTGGAGCTAGGCTGTGCTGAGGCTCTCTGTCAAGTTCACACTTAGGTGGGAACCGGGTGCATTACCCTGCCCTGTCCACAGGGCTTCGGGAAAGTGAGTAGAATTTCTTGTCCTGCAGATTGGAATTGTCACGCAAATCACTCTTGGCACCTTTTATTGGTTAGAGCAGTCCACAGCGTCAATTGGTAATCAATAGAGTCTTTGATCGGATCTGCAGAGTCAAGTTGCAAAGGTGCTACAGGAAGGGAAAACATGTTATTTTTGCTTACCATGAAAATGGGGGAAGCCATATATATTAGTCTTCTAGAGATATCCTAACAAAATGGCCATGCTTGGTGCTTTAACAATTGAAATTGTTCTCAGTTTGGGAGTCTGGTAATCCAAGGTCAAGGTTGGGCAGGGCTTGCTTTCCTTAAGTCCTATCCACTTGGTTTGCAGATAGTGTCTTCTCCCCAGGTCCTCATTTGGTCTTATAGGTGTGTAATGCCCAGGATTGTCTCTTTGTATATCCTTCTCTTCCTATAGAGACACTAGTAAGATGGGATTCTTAATGTCACGTCTAATAAATTGCCCCTATAAAAGGCCTATCCCCAAATATATTTGATTTTTTTCCCTGAAGTGCTGGAGATTAAAAGTCAAATAAATGAAATTAGAGGGAAACACAACCTACAACGGCATCTCAATATGTAATACTAAGTTAAAGAGATGTCATCTTTATGAGGTATGGGTCAATGACAGTACACCTAAGTGCAAAGAATAAACTTTATCCTCAGCATCTTAGATACACATGTTCACCAGCTTCCTGTGTCCCAAATTCCCCGAATAGGGAATTGGGAATAGGTGGTCAACCAGTGCTATATACATCTACTTACGTCTACTCTCCTTTGTACTAACAGGGAATGTCTCTTTTGAAAAACTTCACTCACTAAAGCAGAGTTTAAATCAGAAGACAATAGATACCACTAACTTTTTTATGTTTGCTGGTTCAGCATCAATGTTAGGCCTTAACTGTTTGAAACTCAGCCATATTAATCACCTTGACCTAAAGGAAAGCTCTCACTCACTATAGAGATGAGATAAAGCACACCTATTTCTCACCCTAATGATTGCAAACCCGACACAGATGTAGCTAATAGAGAATCCAAGCTACAGAACACAGTTAAAACTAAATGTCAATACCGGATTCAAGTAAATCTGTTCCTCCTTCCCACTTGTCAATCCCCAACTCTCTCTGGGAAGAAGAAAGGATGATGAGTGATGCCTATGGACATTAGTAAAGCTGTGGTCCCATAGACCCTTGGTGTCCCCATCCCACCCTTGCTTCACTGGTTGAACTACCTACTACTTCCAAATTTTCATCAGGACCCATCCTCACCACTGACCTCTCTGAGGCCTGTGAGTAGTAATTTGGCTTCAAGAATTTTATTGTCATGTCTCCCCTACACAGCACAGCACAGGTTGATCTAACTTCCCCCTAGTCTGGGCTCACATAAAGAGTAGCTTACAGCCAGTCAAAATAGAAAGGCCTCAAAATATAATTAGAAAGGAGCCATGACAATAAAAATTGTGACCCTAGAAGATTTCACAGCATTTCAAATCTGGCATAACTTTCTGTAGAGTACAATTCTGTAACTGGAGGTTTCTCATCCTGCCTGGTCTCACATGACACTTTTAAAATAGCCACTCAGAGGCTTGATATTAATTACAAACTGGCCTATTAGTTCAGGCTTATTATTAACTAGCTCTTAAAAACTTAAATTAACCCATTTCTATTAGTTTGTAATTTACCACGAGGCTTGTTACCTCACATCTTCTGGCGGCTGCTTGCATCTCCCTGACCCCACCTTCTTTTTCCCTTTACCATTGATGTCAGAGTACATATTCACAGCATATAGAAAGGCATCCCACATCACAGCTCTATAGTGTATATCTGTCCTCAGACAAATGACAAATGCTAGGGTAATGTTGAAATCCAGGCAGGAAGAAACTGGTCTGCCATTCCTCCCTGTCAAACCTGAAGAGAACATCACAGGGTCCCCAGTACAATGAAGATTCTTATATAGAACCCAACAGTAGTTTATTCTTGAGATAAATCCAATCTTTACAGTAAAATATCAAAATAAAACTGGGAAAGAAAAGACTCAGTCAGTTCTGGGAATTAAATCGTTCTGCATCCCAAGGACGCTATCGTCTAACCTTTAACCTATCTCTGTTCCTTTGGGCACATACTTCAGAGTAGCCCTGCTTAGCAAGTACGTTTGTGATGGCCACGGGCATCAAAGATGATGCAATGATGCATTTTTTTTCCCGCTGAAGGCTTAAAACATACCTGTTTGGGGTTAGGTTTTGGGGAGGGAGGGTTAACCCAACAGCAAGGCATGTGCTTAGCATATGTGGTGGAACCTTGGGTTCAGCCCTCACTGTTTCACACACACATACACACCCATATAACTCTAACAAATAAGCTCACAAGTGCCAAAGAAAACTTGATGATTGTGCAAAATCTGCGTTCCTACTAACTGAAATGCCAGCCTCCTTTGATCAGCATAGGGAGTGGCTACCACCTCATTCTTTTTAGATGTTTCCATGAGGAACTTGGCCAAATATCTTGCTTAAATCAGTGCCTTACTATTATAGACATGCATGTCCAACCCAGGGAAAGAATAGTCTGTGTGTCTTACACCAAAACATCTGCAAAGGAAGGCACTTCCTGGTTTTCTCACATCAGATCTATGCTTGCCTTTTACATGCCATACACAAAGATGTTCTTTTTGATCTTCATGGTTGCAAAGTAGCACCCATCAGTAACCTAGATGATAAAGGAAAGTATAAGCAAAGCTGAGGGACTGGGACAACCCCTTAGAACCTAGAGACAGATTCAGAAACAAAGGCAAGCTGTTTCTAATGGCTGGACTTCATCCGGGCTTTAGCGGTGGTTCCCTATTCATGAAGATTAGCATCCAAGGCTACGTTTCAACTTTGGAAACAGGCACAAATCTTTTAAAAGGTTCCATTATTGGAAGCTAGTGGTTAGGCCAATCACTTCATAAGAATACTACAAGAGAACACAGGAGCCAGAAGCTGCAGCCTGAGATGCAAGTTGGTGCTCAATCTTTTAAAAGATCATGTGTCTTCATCACTGAGCCCCATGCTATATTTATACTTGTATATAGTTGGCACCAAGAATTTACATTGTTTTTTAGCCTGCAAAATGTTAAATGAGAAAGGTGATGTTATATATCGGGGTCTTTAATTAGATGTCTCTCTAAGGTAAGAAATGCCCAAAGCAGTGTGTTCTGCAGAAGTACATTACCTGTTGTCTTAGTTAGGGTTTATATTGCTGTGAAGAGGCATCATAACCACAGCAACTCTTATAAAAAAAATTAATTGGGATGGCTTACAGTTTCAGAGGTTAATTAAATCCATTATCATCATGGCAGGGAGCATAGCATCATGCAGGCAGACATGGTGCTGGCTACATCTTGATCAGAAGGCAACAGGAACTGGACTGTGACATTGAGTGACCCTGAAGCACAAGAGATCTCAAAGTCTGCCCCCGCTGAGTGACACACTTCCTTCAACAAGGCCACACCTCCCAATAGTGCCAACCCTATGAGCTTAATGGGGCCAATTACATTCAAACTACCACACTTGTACAACCTTCCCAGCTGCTGGGGACATTTTAATTGCTTCCAAGTACTGGTAACTATGAAGAAAATGCTGTCAATATCCATGTGCAGGCTTCTGTCGGACATCCTGTTCAGCGTGTTTGAGAAAGTACCAAAGAGCATAATTGCTGGATCATGTTATTCCAGAGTGAGCTATGCTTCCCTCCACGGATTGCCAAACTGAAGCCCTACCCCAAATGTGATTGTATTAGAAGTACTTGACAAGGCAGTTAAGGTTAGATAAGGTTGTAAAAACACCAGGAAGACTGGAATTCTTGAAAGAAAAGGAAGAAGTGGCAGGGATTTTCCCAGTC
>PVIU01017541.1:0-41632 GCA_004026605.1 Ondatra zibethicus
GCAAATGGATGGAAATAGAAAACGCTATCCTGAGTGAGGTAACCCAAACCCAGAAAGATGATTATGGTATGTACTCACTCATTAGTGGACCCTAGCTATAAAATAAAGGTCACCAAGCACTTAGCTCGCAAGCCCAGAGAAGCTGAATACCTAGGTGAACCCAAAGAAAGCATACACAGAACCTCCTGGAAGTTGGAAGTAAACAGGATCATCAAGCAAAAGTTGGAAGCACGGTTTTTAAAACATTGCCATTTTCCTTTTAGGAGGCAGTATTGCTATGTAGCCTAGGCTGTCCTTAAACCCTTGATCCTCCTGCCGTAGCCCACTGAGTACCAAGATTACAGGTGCACACCACCACACCTGGCTATAGTCCAAGTCACAGAGAGCTGCAATGGGTTAACCCTACAAAACAATGTGGTGACAATGGCATGGAACCCCCAAAGGTCCTTCATTTCTCAGATCACATGTCTGTGGAGGAGGGCCCGCTCATTTGTCCCAGCTGTCCAGAACCAAAATAACCTCAAAGAAACTGTATTAATTAAATCACCGCTTGGCCCATTAGTTCTAACTTCTTATTGGCTAACTCTTACATCTTAATTTAATCCATTTCTATTAATCTGTGTGTCGCCACGTGACTGTGGCTTGCTGGCAAGATTCTAACTGGCGTCCGTCTCAGGCGGAGGATCCATGGCTTCTCCCTCTGCCTCCTCTTCCCAGTATTCCATTTAGTTTCCCCCCGCCTAGCTCTGTTCCCCTATACCTCTGCTATAGGCCCAAAGCAGTTCCTTTATTAACCAATGAAAGCAACACATAGACAGAAGGACCTCCTACACCACATGTCAAGTGAAGAAGAAACAGAAACGACAGAGGGAAGACTAGAAACTCACCATGCTAGAGAAATGAGAGACTTCTTCATCCTGTATGATAGAAAGAGTGAGCTACATGCTGCGTTTGCCTATACCCCAGTAGATTCTATACAATGCCCTCTCAAGGCAGATTTGAAATTGAGTATCTTAAAACTCATTCTCTGTGGTTGCAGAAGTAGCTCAGTCAGCACGGTTCTTGCTGGATGAGCACAAAGAGTCTGATTGCTGGAACCCATGTCAAAGAGGCAGTCTGTGTTTGTAATCTTAGTGCTAGAGAGACAAAGGCATTCAGACCCCTGAGGCCATTGGTAGGCAGCCTAGACTGAGTTGTGAACTTCAAGCCAGTAAGAGGTCCTGTCCCCCCCCCAAAAAAAAGGTGGCAGAGGCTAGAAAGATGGTTCAGTGGTAAGAACACATATGGCTCCTTCAAAGAACACAGGTTCAATTCCCAGCACTGACGTGGAGGCTCATAACCACCTCTAATTACACTTTCAGGGAACCTAATGCCTTCTTCTGGGTTTGGCAGACTTCTGCATAAATGTGGTACACATAAACTCACACACACACACGCACACACGCACGCACACACACACACACACACACACACACACTTACAGAGAGGGGCCATTAGAAAACGATGTGCCTTCACTGATTTTCCTGCCATCCAGCATGCAGACCAGTTTGGCAGGAACATCCCAAACAGTTCAAAGGGACATCCCATATCCCGTCTGTCCACATCCGCACTTGCACACCAATTATTCAAGACAACCAACGTGTGGGCCCTACTCGCTGCAGGAAATGATAACAGTGATAAGCATCATTATACATCCCTTCCTCAGCCTCAGGAGAAGGCCACACCTCCCTTTGCTTCATCTTCAAAACCCTTTCTCTGTGGGCAAGTGAGACATGGAGCCCGACAACACACATGAGAAAACTCAAACAGGGCTTTAGGTGAGAAGAAAATTCCAAGAGCCCCATCTTCAAATTACCGGGTACCAGAGAATCACCTTGATTGGTACCCCTGTAGGCAGCCATCACACCCCTCCTCCTCACACGTCATCGCTGGGTATATTCCGTGGCTCTCTGCCAGGTCTTATGACTCTACAGTCATGGAGTCCATTATGCAGGTCCCTGTCAGCAGGGGCAGATCCAACTAATTAAAAAGCTGTGCTTCTTAATTATGAGCACTCTTATCTCTGTAAGTTGAACGCCTGTCAAAGCCAGGGCGTGAGCAAAGCCAGGCAGAGCCTGTGAAGTAAGAAACTCTGGAAGAGTGTGATGCAAGAATCACCTCCCCTGTGCTCAAGCTGAATTCTCTGCTGCTTGGAAAACTGTGCCTCCTGCTGCATCCTTTGCTGCCCCGCAGGGTGGAAGGGATGGGACGCTGGAAAGGGGAGGGGCTTGAGCATCATCTCATAGGTCTAGCTCTCCTGCTTTGAATTCCATTGCAAGAAGCCCCTGGGACACAGGGACATGGACACGGCTTATGAATGGCCATGCTAAGGTCAGAATCTGTCTTTGGGCCTGACCATTTCCCTTTTACACACCAGCTTCTGTGCAGCAGGTGGAGGTCAGTGGTGGCTTTCTGTTTCATTGGAAAATGTTTTAAATACAAAATCTTCAGTGCTGGGATGTAGATCAGTTTTAGATGCTCACCTAGTTCATTGTGTTAAAAAAAATACCAGATATAAATAAAACAAAGGTCTATAATTATTCCTCAGTTCCCATCACCCAGATTAAGCAACTGTAAAATGTGCCATTTCAGTGTGGTGGGCAAAGTTTGATGTCCCTGCCCTGTCCTTCCTCCTCGCTTACATTCAGGGGCAACATCGAAGTATATATTTCTAGGCCATAATTGTACACTGTGGCCCATAAATAACCACATTTCAACCCAGTCAAACTTTTCCTCTTCTGAGTAGAATTTGTAAATCTTTATTTATTTAAGTCGACATATAAACATACACATTCCTGGGGTACGGTGTGGACAACAATCAAATCAGAGAACATATTATGTCCACATAGTCAAGCCTGTAATATATTTGTGTGTGTGTGTGTGTGTGTGTGTGTGTGTGTGTGTGTGTGTGTGTGTGAAACATTCAAAACTCTCTTTAGTGGCTATTTTGCAGTACACTGTAAGATGTTGTTAACTGCAGTTGGCCTGTTGTGTGATAAAAGACTTCTCAGAACTGAGGCTTTTGGGCCTGTGCTCTGGTAGCACCAGTCCGTGTTTCTCACCATTTTCTCCCGCTGTGTACAGCAGCCTCTGAGAGGCTCTACCGCTCACCACTGTCATTCCATGTCAACTCATTCTTCGTGTGTCATTTTCAGTCCTAGGGATCAGACCCAGAGCCTTGCAGGCGTCAGGCAGACACCTTGTCACTGAGCCACACCCTAATTCCACTAGTTCCAATCTCTACGAGGTCAACCTTGTAGAGGCATTTTACTTCTATTTTAATAAATAAAGCTTGCCTGGAGATCCAAAAAGCAAAGCAGCCGACCACTGGCTCTTATCTCGACCTTAGTCCAAAACAGTGATCCTATGTCTGAGAGCCACCTCCTTCCCATTTTATAATCCTGTCTATGGTGGTATTAAAGGCATGCACCACTACCACCTGATTCCTATGGCAAACTAGTGTGTCTACTAGGATTAAAGGTGTGTGTTATTGATGCCTGGTCTATAAGGCTGGCCAGTGTGACTGTTTTACTTTTCTGATCCCAGGCAAGTTTTATTTATTAAAGTACAAGTGAAATGCCACTACATTTCCCCTTTTTTCTCTAAAGCAAGAAGGCTATAACTAATATAAGAAAAATTATATGCAATAAGTACAGTAACTAGATACAGTAAGTAAAATGACTATATCCAATATATATAGGTGATAAATACATCAACAATGCCTAGTCCATTTGCATTTGACAAATTCAGAAAAATACTCATATCTATCCTATCTTGGTGAGTTCAAAGTCTCAAACCTAATTTATTTTCTATCATAACTTGCTTTCTGTATCTGGTAAACAAGGAAAACTATAATTATCTACTCTTCAACTACCTCAGAGACCTAAGAATGAAATAATATTAATTGAGTAAGTAGGAAGTGCAAGCAAGCAACTTCCAAAAACTGAGAAATGACAGAAACAGCTGTTTGCCTGGATGGTCACCCACAGTTCCTCTGTAGCACTGGGGCATCCATCTTCAGCCTGCAGGCCTAGCATTTTCAACAGACTTTTCTGTGAAGCAGGATATTTTGTGTCCTGCTTGTCTAAGGACAGCATAATGTCAGCAGTCAAAGTAGGAGCATTTTCTTGCCCAGTGGCTTACTTTTGCCACAAAGACAGTAAACCCCATGTGGAGTTTCTTCAGTGCCCCTTATCTTCTCTGAAGTAGATTGGTGCTGCCAGAAGCAGACCTGAGTCATTGTCATAAAAAAGAGCCTAGGTTATTAAAACATCTTAAATGCCATATTCTGTAGATCTCTGAAGTGTTTGAAGAAGGCTTGTCTATCTAAAATATATCTTTGTTTGACCTTGAAAACATACCTCATGTGACTACAAGTTTTATTATATTAAGCGATTAACTACTAATCTGTATTTTCTTATTATCCTAAACAGTTGGTAATAATAATTTTCAAGGACTAGAAATTTACATTACATTGCTAAATGAGTTATAGAGGTACAATACCTTGAACAAAATTAGAAATGTATGTACAGTATGTTTTAACAAAATTAATCTCAAGTTTGTATCAATACACAAAATTTGTGTACAACATACAAAAGTCCAATCCAATGTAAAATATTTAAAACTAGTAGTTGCTTTTTAAAAGTAGATTCAGTGATTTACCTTTTTATCTTATCATATCTATATCCTCTCTTTTTCTTTTCAGAGTAGATTCAGTAATCTTTTTTACTGATCATGCTTCACAACCATTTTGGCATTCACAAATGAAGGAGAGCATGTGGCATTCGTCATTCTGTGTCTGGGTTATTTCATCCAACTCAATGTCCTCCATTTATGTTGCTATAAATGACAGAGTTTCATTCTTTTATGGCTAAATAATATTCTGAGGTGTATGTGAGAGAGAGAGAAAGACAGAGACAGAGAGACAGAGACAAAGACAGAGAGTGATTTTCTTTATCTGCTCATAAGAAATTCTTTTTAATCCCCGAAATCATAAGAAATTTTCTGCTGTGATTATAGTGTAATGAGGTTAAGGTTTTGGTTTGCATATTTTTACTCAGCTGAGCCATGCATTTGTGTGTGTGTTGTGAGGTAAAGATCTAGCACTTTTTCTGTGGGGACTCGGTTCTCAACAAAGTGGTGCACATTGGTAACTCCTGCTCTTGGGAGGCTAAGACAAGAAGTTCACAGTTTCAAGGCCAGGCTCAGCCGTGTCCTGAGAAATTCATCTCAAATAGACAGAAACAAAACAAAAAGAAATACAGAAAAAGAAACCCAGTTGAGTCTAAGTAAATTACTGAAGGGCATGGTCTCAGCTACTGATTTAAAATCACAGCTATGGCCAGTGGGTAAGGCACCTGCCACCAAGCTGGACAGCCTGAGTTCAACCTCTGGAACCCACATGGTAGTAGCAGAGAAACGACTCCTGCTAGCTGCCTTCTCAGCTCTACATGTGAGACACGGTGTATACACACAAAATGAGCAATGCTTAAGTTAAGGTTTTTAAACACAGAGCTATCCTGGGCTAAATTTAAAGATGCCTACTGTGGCAGCAGGTAGCTCATTTAGCCAGGCTCTGGGGTTTCAGAGGATTAGGGGTAGGAAGATTTTGGGTTTTAAACAGCAAATTATTTCAGGGACTTGACCGCTCTCTGTAGAGCCTCCCTCGCCCTCCTTGCTTGCCTTGTATGAGCAAGAATTAATTGAGGGATTCGATGGCCCTTCACATGGGTCACTGACTTCTCAACAAGAAGCTGCTCCTTTGTACAGATCAGGGCCTTCAGATAAAGGAGGCGGCCGCTCACATGACTCATCTGGAATAACGCCACACACCTCTGGCTTCTCAGAATATAGCCAGCACAATCCCCCTAAGGCTGTGCACACAAAACCACCAGGAACTCCATCAGTCCTGATGAAGAGAAAAGCAAAGTTCCAGCGCTGGCTTCCTGCTCAGGCTCACCTCGGACAGCTTCTGTCCCCTGTTGCAGACTTTAAAACGCTGGCCAGGGTGGAAAAAGTGAAAACTGGCTAACTCTTAGTTACCACAGCAGGAATGATGACTGGGGGGCCACATCTCAAAGACACTGACATTACCACCTTGAAATTCTCCTCAGCTTGTCAAGGCAAAGGCAGTTGGAAAGATGAAAAACAGGATCAATATGGCCTATCTGAGGTAAAATCAGAGCCAGCGGAGGCAGCCGTCCAATCCTCAGCAACAAAGTCCACAAAGGTGGAGTGGGAAGCAGGAATGCCTGGGCCAGAGGAACAGAGATCGGAGCACCTAGGCTCAGGCCTCAGCCCTCCTGCTCACTGCTCTGTCTTCTTGGGCAATCCTTCAACCTCCTAGAACCTCATCTACAAAGACAGGGTCCTGAGTGCTATTCCAACACAGGAGAGGGGACAGGTTAATTCCTGGAAAGTCTCAAGGTCACTGAAGGAACTTATTGAGACTCGGTCTTGAAAATCCCCTCGCAGTTATTTATCTACCTGTGTGTGTGTGTGTGTGTGTGTGTGTGTGTGTGTGTGTGTGAGAGAGAGAGAGAGAGAGAGAGAGAGAGAGAGAGAGAGAGAGGTGTATGGGGTGGGGTGCGGGCATATGCACAGCACAGCGCATCTATAGAAGGCAGAAGACAGGTGTTAGGGAGCAGTCCCTGACTTCCCTCATTTTTGAGATGGGTGATTCTCTTTTCGGCATCCCATCACCCCAGAGGGGCATGCTGTGAATACAGACACTTACACTACTGAGTCTATCATTTAGCAGAGTTATGGGGATCTGAACGGATGTTGTCAGGCTTGGGCAGAAAGCACTTTTAGTCACTGAGCCACCTCTGCAGACTGAACATTGGTTCTCAGCACAGGAGTGAGTGAGAAAATGGGATACACGATCAGTTGGTCTCTTCTGAGAAGACAATGTATATATCCTTCAGTGTGTTCCTTTGACAATGCATGTGTCCTCCAGTGTGTTCCTTTGACAATGCATGTGTCCTCCAGTGTGTTCCTTCATCGATGTATGTGTCCTTCAGTGTGTTCTTTTGTCAATGCATGTGTCCTTCAATGCATTCCTTTGTCAATGCATGTGTCCTTCAGTGCGTTCCTTTGTCAATGTATGTGTCCTTCAGTGTGTTCCTTTGTCAATGCATGTGTCCTTCAGTGTGTTCCTTTGACAATGCATGTGTCCTTCAGTGTGTTCCTTTGACAATGCATGTGTCCTTCAGTGTGTTCCTTTGATAATGCATGTGTCCTCCAGTGTGTTCCTTTGACAATGCATGTGTCCTTCAGTGCATTCCTTTGTCAATACATGAGTCCTTCAGTGTGTTCCTTTGTCAATGCATGTGTCCTTCAGTGCGTTCCTTTGTCAATGTATGTGTCCTTCAGTGTGTTCCTTTGACAATTCATGTGTCCTTCAGTGTGTTCCTTTGTCAGGCTGTTAAAATTCCTTTTATCACTTATGATCGGCTTCAGGACACAGCCATTCCCATACAGGATGAAGCCCTCTTCCCACTGCAGACTCCTGGGTTATTGCAGCACCCTTCCAAGCATCTCTTAATATTCACCCATCACTCCAGACCGATGTTCCAGGAAGCCCCCAGAGTGCTTCTCAAAGGCCATACTACAACACAACTCTGCTCTACGCCTTCAGTGACTCTCCGTGCCAAGCCCAGAGTTCTCAGACAGTATTCAGCTACTGGTACCCATCTTCCCTTCCTCTCCCTGCAGGCCTCCAGGTCAGTCACTCTGGTCACCCACAGGTATGTACCTTTCTGGCCTGAACTGCATCCCCTGTTGCTGACTAACACCAGAATCTGTGGGGTGCACGCCTCTCTTCTTGAGTGCTGTAAGGTCCTTGAGCCTTGTCCTCTTTCAGTCCTGTCCCACAATGCCTTTCAATGTAGTGATGCTTCAAGAATATGAAGCAGAGACTGAACAACATGGCTCAACTTTGAAACCATTATGCATGGTAGAAGAAGCCATCCACAAAACACCATCTACTGGGTGACTCTGCTTACATGAACTATCCAGAATAGCAAAATCTATGGAGAAAGGCAGAAAGCAGATCAGTGGTTACCACAGGCTGGGGAAGAGGACATAGTTGTTTACTGAGTACAGGATCCCCTTAGAGAGGGATAAAAAGAAAGTTCCAGAACCACACAGTGGCTGATCTTATATCATGTAATCATCTAAATGTCGCAAGATGATTAGAATGGTCTATTTTACATTACGGGTGTTTTACCACAAAAAGTCAGAGTCCCAAAATGTGAGCAGAGAAGACAAAAATAAATAACCAGTCCAGGTGTACAGAAGCGGTGGGAGGAATTACGAAAGCCTAGCTCATTGGTGCAATGTTAGGTGTACAGAAGCTGAGAGAGGAATTACGAAAGCCTGGCTCGTCGGTGCAATGTTAGGGCCTACCCAGAGCTCTCTTCCAGTTTGACGTCCAGCCCAAGTCTAGTATGTTCTTCCAACGCCTCCTCTGAGAGTAATCTGGGGCTGGGCAGCCCTCCTTCCTAGAAATGCTCATGGCTTGCATGCTGCCACAAAAGGATGGCTGTCTGTGGTCATCCTCTGGCTGTTTGGTGCCTGATGTTGTGTAGGAGCCACAGCTGGCTATGGCATGGGAGCTTTGCCTGGAGGAGACTGACCTGCCTCTCCCACACATGGAAGCTGGAAACTGTGTTAAACGCTGGTTACATTTCCCGGTTTTCCTTGCATTTTAGCTGAGACGTTCTCACATTGCTTTTGGTCTTGGTTGGCAAAACACAACCAACTCTCCCGTCAGTGAGTCAGTCTCAGGAAATTCCTCTGAACCACACAGCAAGCAACCCCACTGCCACCCATTGTGTGCCCTTCAATGGAAAACAAAGTTAACACCACTTTCTCCCAATGATTGCAAGGGAAACTTCTTTTCTCTGCTTCAGATACTGCACACCATAGGAAAGTGTTAGACAGGGTGTTTTAATAGATTGGGTCAGAAAACACAGGCATGTGAAAATACAGCCTAAAGAGCTTAAATACGTAGAGTTAAAATGAGCATTAGTTCACATGAAAAGTTGCTTTTCTTGGGGTATTTAAGGAACCAACAAGAGAAATACAGATTAAAGAGGAATCCTGTATTTAGAAGAAGAGAGAGACCATAAAGGGGGGGGGGGAGGTAAATACAATCAAAGCATGCTTTACACCTGTGAAAAATACCATAATAAAACATATTATTTATAACAATTCATATGCG
This sequence comes from Ondatra zibethicus, assembly GCA_004026605.1. Taxonomy (NCBI): domain Eukaryota; kingdom Metazoa; phylum Chordata; class Mammalia; order Rodentia; family Cricetidae; genus Ondatra; species Ondatra zibethicus. The sequence goes on from PVIU01017541.1 coordinate 9,266, forward strand.
CTAATAAGGTTTTGGTTAAGGGAGAAAGTCATAGCTTCCCTCTATCCTTCCACCCATCACTTTGCTGAGGCCTCAGACAAACCCTAGCTGCTGGCCCCAGGAGTGAGTTTTCCTATCTATGGATAGGAATAAAAACGCTTTCCTATGAAGCTCCAGGTTGTAAGTACTCTCTCAAGGACAGAGGTCTGAATGTAGGAACAGAAAGAGCTCTGTGTGCAGGGGAAAGGCGTGTCCCCCATGCGCCTGCTCACCCATGGCACCATGTCACGTGCACCATGGCGGCCCAGGGGCCCAGCAGGCGTTCTGGGTCTGAAGCAGCCTGAGAAGCTACAGCCACTGGCAGAGCAACTGCAGGAAGAAATGGGCATTTTGTGTGGTTTTCTTTTCAACTGACATTCAACTCTCTTCTCTCCAAAATGACAATGAAACCCTGGGGATGCACAGCCAATCAGAGGCCATTTCAGGAAGTCTCCTTTTCTTCATTCTTGTCCCAAAGTAAATGTGGATGCTCGAGAACTTTCCAGCAAAGGACCAAGAGGTCTTGTCCTTGACATCTGTCTTCCCCAGTGGTTCTTAGGTACAGTCTACTCCACCTTCCACAACCCTGAAACGATGATATACCCTGACAAGGTTCATCTCTCTCACAGTCCATGAGACTGCCCCTTAGGAGAACCCAAGACAGAGGGAGCTTGAAGCAGGTGGTCCCGTTGCGTCCACAAGCGAGAAACAGAGAGGTGAGTGCATGGTGACCCTCAGTTTACTCTGTCACATAGTCCAGATATCCCTCAGGCAGAGAATGGCTCCACCCACAACTAGAGTGGGTTCCCCACAGGCATGCCCAAGAGGCCCATCTCCCAGGTAATTCTGGATTCTGCCAAGACAGTGAGTGCTAACCTAACGCTCACAATGCTGGTCTGAAAGCATCAAATGGAAAACTCCAGGAGCAACAACTTGTAAGTCTGAGCTGTACAACTCTGTGTGGGATGATGGACGCCCCCGCTATCCTACTCTGCCCTGTCCAGAATGTGAACCAATGCTTTACGCGGCATATCCACTCTGTGTATACTATCTGCCCCCCCGTAGTCTCGACTACCAGACCAACTCCTGGGCTGCCACAACATGTTTAGTAATGTCCCCAAAACACAAGGATGATGAGCTGGCAATTTCAGGAGTTTATTTGTAATTATTGTTCCATTTTATTTCTACTTATTACTGATCTCTTGTGTTTTAAGTTAAATTTTGTCATAGGTATGTATACATGTATGTATGTATTATGTATAGGAAAACATACAGAGGAGTGTTCAGAATTACTCATGGTTCCAGGCATGCACAGGGGCTAAGAATGAAAACTCTAGAGGTCAGACGGAATTTCTATAGTCATATTAGTAAAACCAGGAAATTGTCATTGGTGCAATACAATGGGCTAAACTACAGGCCTGAGTCAAGTGTCATCACTTTTCACACACAATGTTGTTTTTAAGACTCACACAGGCCATAAGGAAAGCATAGTATAGAGTTATTAATGCCATTATAATGAAATCAATAGCTATAATTTCAATGTGCAGGTCATGAGTGAGTCAAACTGCTTTCTTTATTAAAATGGATCTTTCTTTATTTCCACAGCAGTATTTGCAGCAAAAAATCACAGAACCTTCCCTCTGTGTGTGTGTGTGTGTGTGTGTGTGTGCATGTGTGTATCTTTCAGATAACATTATGCCTTTAATTTTTTCTTACTTTTATTTTATGTGTATGAGCTTGCATGTATGCCTATGTACCACCTGCTTGTCTATTGCCTTTAGAGTTCAGAAAGGGCATCATATTCCCTGGACCTGGAGTTATGGATGGTTGTGAGCCATCATATGGGGGCTGGGAGTCAAACATGGGTCCTCTGCAAGAGTAGCAAATATTCCTAACCACTGAGCCCTCTAAGCCTCCCCTTTCTTTTTTATTTTGTTTTTTGTTTGTTTTAAAGAACAACATTTATTTCTTTTCCAAATGTTATAGTAAATATAGGCGGGAAAGAATGGTTTTAACAGTTAGAAAAAAAGTAAAAATCTGGGGTTTGGCCATTAAAGGTTATTTTCAACAATGAGAGAGAAAAATTAGTTGTTTTACACTGCAAACCCCTCTCCTACCCCTAGGCCTAATACTTGCTTACCAAGTTGAAAAACAGACACATGTGATTCCCCATGCTGAAGGTCTGAGCTCGGGTATGACATTCATAAAAGCTGAGCAGGGCGATGTCCTCCCCAGCCTAGGTCCACTAGGTACAGCACACGAGACCCTTGGGGGAAGCTGAACACTTGGAGTTTGGGAGTACAAACTCCCCATACTTCTGGGTTTAGCTCAGGGGTTTAGGGTGCAAGATAAACAAAACCAACTCAAAAAGAATTAGAAAGAAAAGCAGCAAGTGCTATCTGCAGGCGTGGGTCCAGGAAGGAAGCTGGACACCAGCACTTTACATCACTGGCTACAGAGGCTGAAAGGGACCATCTTCCACCAGCTTTAAGAAGACCGTATGGCTAACGGGAGACTCTCCGGGAGAGAGGGGAGACGCGGTGTGACTGGGAGAGAGCAAAGAGCCTTCCTTGGCCTTTCTGGATACAAGGCAGGAGCCAGGGCACAGGACCCAAACAGTGACTTAAGGCTTCCATGGTTTCCAGGGCATTTTAGGGTGGAAGCTAATGCTGTCCTTGAATGCCAGGTAGACTGAACAATGTCACCATCTGGTGGTCAAATGAAAAATTAAATAAAGCAGAGAACACTCTCCATTTGAGAGCCAAGCATTAAGCCACCCTTGAAAGCTACGCCAGGAGGCTTTACTTAATTAAACACACCTGTACTGAATGCTCATCGAGAGCATGTCCGTAATGGGAAGAATGGCTGCCTGGTAGATTCAAGGTAACTATAAATTCTTTGAGCTCTTCCTACAAAGAAGAGAGTCTATATCCTCGGCTTTGATCTGGACCAGCATCCGGGTCAGGTTTGGTAAAGGACAGCACAGGAAATCAAGCTGTGTAACTTCCAAGCCTCCGCTTCTCAGGTGTCCTGCTTCGGACACCACCGCTGCCTTGGCTAGCCCAGGCTAGCCTCTGAGAGCAAGTGGTGAGAGACAAAGTGACCCCTTCTGTCTCAGGTGCTTCTGAGACTGCAGACATGTGATGACGTCAGCAGCCCTGGGACCGACGGCTCCCCAACGTGGCAGTAGTGAGCTTACGCAAGACCATCTGAAACCTACTCAAGCTGTAACCCACGGAATCATGAGAAATAATAAATTGTTTTAGACCATTGAGTTGTGGGATAAGTCAGAATGCAGCAGGTAGGAGATGAGAAATCTCAAGATTTATTACCACTGTTTCATACTGGGGTGTGAAGTGAGGCGTGATCAGCTTTGCCCCATGGGGACTCTTGGCTATTGCACACACGCTGAAAGCTGCAAGCTCTGACTTTTCCCTCCACTATTCAGCTGAGTCACCTTGTCACTCATTCATCCAGCAAACACTGAGCATGTTGCTAGTTGCTCGAGTGGGCACTGAAGACTTCACATTGAATCAGGACCTTGAGAAGGTCCTGACTGTTGGAGACACCAAAGGGGCATTATACATCCTAACAACAAAGTGGGTAAAAGTCGAATACAGAAGGCTACCTCTTTGGAAGATGGTGCCTAGCAGCTGTATTAGTCTGGAAGAAAGAGAAATCACTCCAGATTCCATCAGTACACAAGAAATTTAACCCAGGAAATCTGTTACACGGTGATGAAGCAAATGGAAGCAGAGTCTTATATAGTGCATAGTCATTCCAGAGATACAACCGCAGAGAAGGGGAGACATTGCCCCGCCCAGTCTCTTCCTAGCTCTGAGCAAACCCAGCAGCAGCTTTGGAAAGTAAGTCATCCTTGTAAGGAAAGACTCACAAGAGGCAGTGGATGGGCAGAACTTGGTGGATGTGTTGGCAGTTGTGTACCATCCAAACATCATTCTGCTTTAGTCTCCCCATCCATATCCCCACTCCCAGGGCAGAATAACCCTCCATCCTGGACCAATTCTAGCTCTCCATCACAGCAAGAAGATGGGACTCCTGCGTCCCTCCCAGAGGTGCATCTCCACATAAGAAGCACATACTACGTGCGGGCAGAGAACAGAGCATCTATCTGGCTGTGGAAGCCAAGATCTCATGCAGAGGTAAAACAACAGAGGACTCTGCCCTCCTTCCATGTTATTGAAGGTTCTGGGCTAAGGTTGGCCCTGTGACTGTGACAAACTGGTAACGAAGGCTCATGGGTACCCCTGGCAACACTGCAGGATGACTGACAGTACCCACTAGGGCTTCAGCTTCAAATCTTGACTTTGCTTTTTGCTATACATGACTGCAAGCAAGTTGCTCTTTCTTGTCCATGCCTTTGTTTCCCCATATGTAAAATGGGGTGATGGCTTCTCGTTTGCAAGACTGTTGTGAGGATGAAGTGGTACCATTCCTTGAGCTCCTGCTGGATACAGGGCGGTGGCTGCCCATGTGTTCTGGGCTAGCAGCATTAATTCCAGCTGGGACGGATTAAAGCTGAAGCCTTTGGGTTAGCAAGTCAGGGACTACCTTGCTTTGGACAGCTCTTTAGGGCTCTTGACGCCAGCTGGGCTGAAGTTGGGAGCCAATAATCAGATACAACATATCTTCAATCAATAGTTTCTGTTATAGATTATAGATTCTGTTTTTTACAGAATCAAGGAATAAAGTTGGAAAGGAAGTGATTCGCACATCACCAATGGCTAAAGCCACTGGAGATGAACCGGAAACTGAGGACCCCAGAGCTTTATATTTTAACACCCAAGGTAAATGGTTCCTGATCTTCCTGTCCGTGCCATAGTGACTGAGACTGGCCCCACTGACCAACCAGCATCGTGCTACCCAGCTACCCAGACCCCAGCTGATCCAGACTTGCTTGGGACTGCCAGTAATCCTACTTGCTCAAGATGAGATGCCCCCGTCCCGAGAAATATGGGAATAGCTCAAGTGGGGTGAGATGAAAAGAGAAACTTGTTTCCTAGAAAGGGAGACAAAACAGTAAGAAATAACAAAGTAAACATTCAGAGCTGATCAGGTGAAGGCGGAAATCTGAGTAGAGAGACTGTCTACTCTGAGAGCTCTGCGATGATAAAGGTGAGGAAAGAGGAAACAACGGCTGAGAACTCGCCTAGAGGACTCAGAGAAAGCACCAGTGACGCGATGGCTTCTCAGAAGCGGGAAAGGGACAGAAGCAGAAGGCAGGGAGGTGAGTCTGTACTGGGGTGTTGTAGTCTACAGCAGGCAGAGGATGGTGGGGTAGGGGTGTCACCTCCCCTGAGGAGCATCCTGATGCTGGTTCCCAACCCACCAGGGGCTGACTGTACTAGCTAATAGAAGCTAGGGTCACCAATTCTCAAATGGCTAAGTTGCCGCTAGATGGGGGTATTTTGCTAAATTGGGTGGGAGGCACTTTGTTGTTTGGCCTCACCTGGAGACAGAACCCAGAAGGCAGAGGCTTCCTGCCCAAGCAACTGCTGACATCACTGGAGTCAATAACAAGAGCAAGGGGGATGCTGCCATTAGCAGGGAGGAAACGCTGGGGCTTCTGGGAACCAGAAAACCTTCCTATCCTTTGGCTTTTCAATTCCCCCAGTGAGAAGACTGTGAAACTGAGGCCATGTCCCCTCTTCAGCTTCTCTGACCCATACACTGGCCACTTAGTTCCACCACAAGATGGAAGGCCAACATGGACCCATTGCCGTCTCTGGGAGTAGAACCGAATTTTCGCAGCCGTGGCCCCTTCTTCCATCTTTCTGGTCCAAGTTCACATATCTTCCTCGGTAGCTCTGTGTACATCTCAACATGTTTGAAATGCAATTAATATTTTTTTATTCTAAGGCATGGTCCACAAACTTCTGCAGCATCACCGCGGGTTGTGCAGACGTTACTGCCAGTAACGTCTGCTCAGCTGGCCTGGACATTTTAAGAGCAACGTTATAAAGCATACATTTACTCTCTGTATGAAATCACTTTTATAGTCTCATCTCATTGTTTGTGGTCCCGTCCTAACCATCACAGTTCCTTCTCTTGAAGATTCTGAGGGGCTGCAAAGCCATTCTCAAGACCCCTAGAAGAGGACTGTCACACCTATACGCCACACTGGCTCTCTGCAAGCCTACCATGTACGAGGCACTGTGCGTGGCAGTGACTGACAGACATGATTGGTTCTTGTCCTCCTTATCATCTCACCTGTATTTTCTCCACACAGAGACATTTAGGATGGGAGGGTAAAGGGCTCTCCCAATGTTATCTGAAAGCAGGTGGAAAAATCTCTCAGGGAATTCAACCCTGTCCAGCCTCTGTGCACTCAGTCACTCTGCCCTGCCTCCTCTTAATAAAAAAGGGCATGGACCCCCTCTCTACCACACACACAGGCACACACACATACACACACACACACACACACACACACACACACACACCAGGGATCACCAATGAATCTCTCAAGTAAAAAGAGGCTGCTATCTTCCCACAAGGACACCTAACAAAAATAAAATTAAAAGACTATAATATAAACACTGAGTGAAAACTCCAGGTCAGAAGGCTGAGGGAAGGTGAGGAGAGGAGCAAGCTTTGGCATAAAGCTGATCAGAGTGTAAAACCAGATGAATTCCGATAGCATTCTCTATCGGAATAGCATCCTCTATCTATACCCACTGGAAAGACATTCAACTTCCCTGCACCTTGGCTTCCTGCCCTACAAAATATATATCCGTTCATTCCGATGGAAGTCAAGAGCATTAGATGGGGTAAAGCTGTCAGAGAGCTCCCAGAATTCTTTAGATCTTTTCTCATTCTTTAGAAATATAGATAATATTCACCGTTTATCATAAGCTCTTAAAATTACTTTGAAAATACACTTTATTCCAGCTCTCTAAGCACAGTTGTGATTACACCACAAGGTTCTAAGACCAGTGGTTGGGGACTGTTTCGTTACACTGTATGAATATATGTTGCTGTGGTGGGCTTAATAAAGAAGCTGACTGGCCAATAGCTGGATAAGATGAGGTTAGGTGGGAGAACCAGACTGAGGACATTGGGAAGAAGAAGGACAGAGTCAGAGGAGTCTCCATCAAGACACAGAGAGAAAACAGGAGGTAATGCCATGTGGCAGAATGTAGATTAATATAAATGGGTTAATTAAAAATGTAAGAGTTAGCTAGTAACAAGCCTGAGCACTTACAATTAATTTCCATGTGGTTCTTAGGGAACTGACTGGCAGGAAAGAAAAATCTACCTACAAGCGTTGACCGTGTCATAGCCAATACCTGTCAGCTGCTAATGCAACTGACCCAGTATAGCCAGAGACCTGCTCTTAGCTAGCCCAGCACCCCAGACCCAAGCTGACCAGAAATGGAGTTGGTTTGCAATGCAAGTTGGGGATGAAGTATGAGGCTGAAGAGACAGAGAAATCTTTCCTAGCCGCAATGCTCTACTCACAAAGAAGGCTCACCTCTGCTGCTGCAAACGGAGCCTGGGAGTTCATGTTTCTTTCCTGGGGTGGGGGTCATTATCAAAGCCACCATACTACTAGCCAAGTTATTTGAAATAGAAAATACACAGAAGAATTATTAAAATAGAGTTACTTTGGGCTGATCATGTAGCTCAGCTGGCAGAGTACTTGCCCAGTGTGGGGTGCCTGAAGCCTGGGTTTGTTCTGCATAAAACTGGGTGTGGTCACACACTTGCGCCATTAGTGCAGGTGGGACAGTCCCCAGTTCAAGCTCATGTGGCCAGCCTATGCTAAAGACTCTGTCTCAGAAAAATGATAGGAGCTGCAGAGATAAATCAGTTGGTGAGTGCTTGCCTTGCACACACTAGGACCTGTGTGAGCCCATGTGAAAAACAAAAGCTGAGCATGCTGGTGCACACACATGCCATCCCAGTACTAGGCCAAGGCAGACAAGTAGATTTCTGGGACTCACTGGCCAGCCAGTGCAGCCTAATCTGGGCATCCCAAGCCAGTGAGAGTTCCTGCTTCAAAAATAAGTAAGCAAGCTAGACAGTGCCTAAAGATTGGCACCCAGTGTTTTACACACATAACAATAATAAATAAGGAGCTACTGAACCACCTCTGGTTACACATAAACAAACCAAACAAAACAAGGCCAGGTCCACCCTCAAGAGCGGTGGCTAGATGTCCACATTGCTGAGGTTCCAGAGACTTCAGAGGCTCAATTCTGTCCAGGTTCTCTATCTTCTCTTAGAGCACAGCTAGAAGGTTTGCATGCAGGTGACCTGGGGACAGGCCTTCAGACCCAACTGCTGAGCTTAGCTTTGGATGCTACTGCCCCTTGACCTGCAGTGAATGATGCAGAAGGCCTCTCCTCTGAGGAAGTGGGAATGGGAAAGTCAGCGGGGAGCCAGTAGACCCCGCTGGTGATGAACAGCAGAACCGCAGCACAGGAAAAGACTCCAGAGCTCCCAATAGATGTCTAATCTACAAAGCAGGCTTGGTGAGTACTCATGCTGTGGGCAGAGTGGTGGTAAAGAAGGAATCCATGGTGACTCATGGGTCTCTGGTTTCTGGCCGATAGTGGAGTCAGGAGGAACAAAGAGAGGTTGCAGGATCATAGCTAGTCCTAATGAAGACATGAAAACTTGGGTAACAGGAGACATGATAGAGAACCAACAGCAGACCTCGGGATCCCCACCTCTGACGTTCAGGGATCAACAATGCCAGAGACCGCATTTCTACACCATCAGTGTTATCTGTGGACAGTCTCTTCTTTCATCCTGTCTATACCAGCATATCCTAGTATTACCTTGTTCCTGGGTGCTCCTGACCTGGGGAGAAGTAGTGCTCCCCATAGAGGTCAAGAACAAAGAATGTGCTGGTAGAGGCTGGAGATGGCTGGAAATGCAAGGGCAGCTAGAGAGGTCTTGGGGGGAGTGGAGGAAAGCTCAGGCTAACAGAGAGAGGGCTGGCTTGAATGGATGCAGAATGCCAACAGAAAGCCACAGAACCAACAAGAAAAGTCAACGGCCGACACTAAGGTGGTAAAGAGCTGGATGTTTGGTGACAGCAGTTACCCCAAAGAAAAGCAGCCAACGGAGAGGAGCTCTGGTGCTGTTTCTCCCAAGCTGCTTTCAACTGACTTCTGCAACCTTTCCCAGGGGTCACACGAGTTAACATGACTATCCATGCACCTGCTGAGCTGTACTACTTCCAATGAAAATATTTACATGTTTTCACAAAAATGAAAATGTTACCTGTATGGCCACACTCCTGAGTAAGCTGATAAGTGAAGGTAAGAAAGAACTAAGACCCCTGGCCCAAGAGAGAGTCTTTTGTCCAATCACCTAAAAGCCAAGAAGGCTATAAACTCGCTGATTGCTCAAGGCAAGGCCTGACCACAGACGTAGAGTAGAGGGGGCGGGAGTGAGGCTCAGATCCCTGGCAGATCTATAAGTTAGCGCTACAAGAAGGCAGCTCTTCCCACCAGGCTCTCACTAGCTCCCCAGCTCCCCCTTAGCTGAATCTGGCCCAGGCTTCTCCTACAGACCTCACTTTACCTATGAGACCCTCTGACTAAGCCAGTACCAACCTAGAGACCCTGTTCTATCCAGTCAAGTTTTGATTAATGTGAAAATACACACCTCAAGAAAAGATAAACTTGAGTTTTCTCCCTACCACACAACCTCCAGAAAACATTCTAATCATCCAAGGTCAGCACAACTCCACCTGAGTCATAGCCAAGGACACCAAAAACACACCCAAACATCAAAACTTTTACAACCGAAACAGTCAAAACTAGGCTTCTTTCCCTGGTGCTGGCCTTTCCCGTGAACTTGTCTCAGCTCACCAGTTGGCCTGGAATTCCAAGCTACCTAAATGTCCAAAGTCAGGAAAGGGAAAGAGTACAGTGAAGGTGACTATCCCCAGAAAGGAAGGAGACCCAGGCTGGCAGAATCGCTGGGTACAGTTTCTCGCTATTTGTGGGACATCCCAAACACACCAGGACACATGGGAGCCTCAAACACGGCAGGTGTAGGGGCTAGCCAAGGCTCAGGCCAGGGTCTGAGCTACTTGATCTCAGTACATGCTCTCAATTCAGCCCTGCAGGCGGGATTATAAAGCCCCATTTCCAAACCAAAGTTGCTCGCAGTGCCAACACCAGGAAGTCATTCACTGGGAGGCTGGGACAGGGCGTTCAAATCCATGCTGATGTCCCAACTTCTTTCCCCACCACAACAGTCTTCAAGCTGAGTTCTAACTAGAAGATGCTAGAAGACTGGCTCCCAGCTTCCAAAGTTTAAACGTTCCCTCTTTGGCCGGCGTGTAAGCATTTTTCTACAGCGTGAAAATCCCTAAGGGGTCGAAAGTTGCAGAGCTCAACAAAAGAACCCTATTTTGAGGGACAGCCCTAGGTACGCGTAAGTCCTAGGTACACATAAGTCCTAGGTACGCGTAAGCACCTTAAGGATAAAGAATGTCTATTTTGTTCACTGTTCAGTCCCCTGTGTCTAGGACAGTGACGAACATAGGTGACACACAGTGGGTGCTCCATAAATGTCTGTGAAATAAACAGCCTCTCAGAGTGTAGGTTATAAAATCCTTGCTCAAACCTGTCCCTAAAATAAGGCAAGATTGAAAGAGCCCTTGGCTGACAAAAGCCATGACATGCACGCAGCCTGACTTGGGATCTAGGAGCAGTCTCTCTAGTGACAGCACGCAGCCTGACTTGGGATCTAGGAGCAGTCTCTCTGAAGTGTTTGCCATCAAGCTCACTGCTGTCTGGACCCTGCTCACTGCTTCTGCTCCTTTTGCCCTTGTGGACCTGAGACCAACAGCCCCCCAAGGAGGAAACCCACAAGAGGGGAAAAGAAAAGGAAGAGGAGCAGGACTGGGGCTCAGAACCCTTTGTCTTTACTCAAGAATTCGAGGGGCCGCACCCCATCCCACAGTGATGGACTTTGAGAAAGAAGACACAACCACCATGGTAGGAGGGGCAGGCACCCCAACCATCTTTCAGATCAGTCTTCAAACAGTTTACAACTTGTTCAAGGTTGCAGAGGTCAACCAAAAGCCACACCAGGCTGTCTACCAGACTACAGAAGGAGGAGCCATAGCTGGAGGGGCTGTGGAAGGGGTGATGGTTCTAGACTTCGGTGGCCACAGAAAGACAAGAAGGGCCCTCAACCAGGGTGAAGCAGTTGAAACTGTAGGCTATGCTTTCATACTGATACTCTTCACCACAGAAGTCTTACCTTGGTGCTACTATGTCAATGTACAACCTAGGGAAAACCTAGGCAACCATGCCAACAGGCTCTAAGCAACTAGCTAGCTAAGGTCTTCCATCTACAGAGTGTCTCTGCCAAGCACTCTGTAAAGGTAAGACAAGAGTGGGTAATAATAACTATTTGTTTGTTTGTTTTTTAAAAAGAGAGGGCTGGAGACATAGCTCAGCAGTTAAGAGTACTGGCTACTCTTCCAGACAACCCTGGTTTAAGTCCCAATACCGACATGGTGGCTCACAAATGTCCCAGGAGATCCAATGCCATCTTCTGGTCTCCTCGGGTACCAGGCACACATCTGGTATACAGACATAACATAATATAACATAAAATAATACACCTGTACACATGAAATAGATATATGAATTGGAATTTAAAAAGACGGTTCTGGAGAGATGGCTCAGTGGTCAAGAGCAATGGCTGCTCTTGCAGAGGACCTGGGCCTGGTTCTCAGCACCCACATCAGATGATTTGCAACCACTGGGACTCCAACTCCAGAGGAACACCCTCTTCTGACCTCTGTGGGCACTAGACAGGGGACTGCCTTTGTGTTACCCCAAGGAAAGGAGACAGAAGAGCACCTTTCAGCACCCTAATGTCCTATTAGAGCACAGATGGCCACAGTCTCTTGGTCCTGTCCCCACCTTAGTCCAGAACACAAGGGTGGTGATTCTCATGCAACTGAGGATGGCTGGGAGTGACCACCAGTGCCTCTCTATTTACATTGACTCTAGCGACAACAGGCCAGCTGCTCTGAGAATGGTAATCTCAATGTCTACTGTCACAGGGATCACGGCCACAGGGGAATGCAGACGTTAACCAGACTGACAGGTAAATGTGAAGCAGTACACCAATAGATGCTTCTGCAGAGGGGTAAACACGGGTTATAAACATCAGAGGGAGGTGAGAAGCCGTTAGGATTTGATGGGCACGTAGGAGTTTACTGGGAGCACAGGAAGGGAAGGAATAGAAGAAAAGAAAAGAGATCTCAAAGCTAGAAACTGAAGTTAGAGAACCTCTTGCAGGAAGAATCTTGGAGAGTAACCAGGATAGATTTGTAAATCATGTAGATAATTACGTGGCAGTTACATTAAAAAAAAAAACTTTTGTGAGACTATCATAAATATGTTCTCTATATTCAAGATAATCTTCCATTTTTGGTTTTCCTAAAACATAACAAAATGCTTGGGGAGGTTTCTGGGGGAGAGCTGTGGCAGGGCCATTCCAGGGAACAGGTGTCATTGTTGATAGACTAAGTACCACCACCTACCTAACAGTACTATGAGCCTGTACTTCATACACTTTATCTTGGGTGAGTCTGATCATCCTACTGGACAGGTGAATAAAGAAAAAAAAATTGCTCCAAGTCACAGAGTTTGGATGTGGTGGGAAACCATATCCAACCAAGGACCATGGCCAGCTTGTTTAAAATGGGCCACACCAATAGAGTGACCTCAGGTCTGCAGGATGTGGGAAGGTACCCAGTGAGACTCTTTATCCCCACACTCAGTTCTGCGATTTTCTGACTCAGAAAGTGTCCTTCAGTGTCACCGCTCACCTGTAAATTGGGAAGGTGACATCTGTCTGCCCTCTTCATTGTTCATAAGCACACGTGACCCTGTCAGGTTTAGAACAGTGTACAAATAAACAATAGAAATACTTGACCAAAATCCTCCCTGATATTGGCTTCAAGTAGGCAAAGACTGACACCCTCCCGAGACCACAGACATTAAATTAAATTTAAAGGAGAGAGAGAGAGAGAGAGAGAGAGAGAGAGAGAGAGAGAGAGAGAGAGGACTAACCTTGACCCTGGGGTATAAGAGTGAACATGCTCTGAAGTCCACCATGCATCAGGTGTAGTCTGACACACCCTCCCTACCCAGGAAAGAATGAATGTCACCCAGAGACAGGCCTGGCCTTTGCCCTCTTTAGCTCTGGGAGGTGATCTTTAGGCCCTTGGGCTGTCCTACCTTGGGACACAGCAGGAAGGCCATGCAGTACCAACTAGAACCTGGTGGGGGCGGGGCTTCAAGATCAGCTTCAAGGACATCAACCATATGAGCCAACCTGTAAAAACCACCCAAGCTTGAGGTTCACCCTGTAGCTCCCTATCCGCGCAGCCACACACTGTAGCCAGACATTAACGCTTGGCGTGAAGCCACTGAAAAGAGCCAACTGGAAGCTTCGTGCAGAGCTCACCAGGGCTCTGCCGCCTGGCATCCTTTCTTTTGCCTCGTCTGGAGCTGCTCCTTTTCACTGTCCTGGGTAGTAACTGAAGACAACAGTTTCCAATAGGTCCAAAGGTCTCCCTAATGAATTCCACCCATGAGTGGAGTCTTGGGAACCCTTAATTCTCAGTTTGTGTGGGAGGGTGATCTTGGGACCTGACTTTGTAGTCCTTCTTCAAGATCATTTGATCCTCATGTTCTTCCCAGGTCACAGATGAGGACAGTGAGTGATATCCAGTGGGTAGAATAAAGGGACATACATTCCAGGCTGCAGCTTCGGTCAATAGTCACCTGAGTGCTCAGTGTCCCTGCCTCCATCTGATTGGCCCATCTCAGTCTTCCCCTGGAGTGGCATAGTGAGGAGAAGACCTGTCCCATGCTGACCAAGTCAGTGCTTTAACTGGGAGAACATGTAGTGGTGCTGGTGGCATCTCCAGCCCTGAGACACACCACACATAGGACAGATAACAGATTCCCCCATAGCAGTTCTGAAACCCAAACCTCAGCCCTTTCTTGGTCAGAGCAAAAGCAGCCACCAAGAGCATAAGGCAATGATAGCAGTGATGCAATGCCTCCTGGGACAGGACATTCCACCAAGAGGGCCCTGGAGGGGTGCGTCAAGGGAGAAGGGGGAGGAGAGCCCAGAGAGGGAGCAGATAGGGCAGCCAACACACATCTGTCCTGAGACAGGGAGGGTGTCTGTCTGCCCTGCACCACCGCCTGCCAGGATGGGGAGGGGGGGCAGGAAGGAGGCTGCACACACAGCAGATTCCACCCCAGCACGGGGACCAAGCTGTGGCTGTCAATCCTGTCTCCCGCCTCCGGAAATCTGGCATGGCCAATGCCCTCAGCCTTCTACACACACGCCGCCCAGCACTGTGCCATTAAATTAGTTTTACAAGAATGGAGGATTTAACACTGTCCCCTCCCTGCACCCAGCTCTGTGGACTGTGAACCCCCTCAATACAAAGCCAAGCAATATAGCATGTTTAAAATGTAAGCCTGTCTACCTTGCTTTATATTAAAAATAATAGGTATACTTTATGCAACTGTATTTTTATTTTCTCTTAGTGTGTGAAAGAGCAGAAGAAAAATACAGTCAATAGGATGGCTTTTTGTTGTCATTTTGCTTTTCTATCCTTAGAGTCCAAGGATCTAAATAATGTGTGGCTACAATGGGCATTTAGTAAACATCTTTAGTAAATTTAAATCGGCAAGTGATGATTAGATTTATGCTACAATGTGATATTTCTGTGTGTGCACACACTGTATTTAAGTCTGACTCGTATTTCTATCACTTCAACTATTTACCATCTCTGTGTTGAGGAAAGTCAAACTCTTATAGGTTTTTTTTTTTAAATAGATAGTAAATTCTAGTTAAACATAGTCACTCTGGACCATACAACTCACCTCCAGTCCAGCTGGATTTTAGGAACCTGCCGTCTGTCCCCTCTATCTCCTTCCTCTCTACTCCAGCCTCTAGTGCTCATAATTTCACTCTCACTTTCTACGAGATCAGCTTTCCAGCCCCCCTATGAGTCAGCTCATGCAGAATTTGTCTCGCTGAGCCTGGCTTGTTTCAGTTAACATAAAGCCCTCCGGGCTCATCTGTGCTTCCTCCAACGACTGGATCAATCCCATGCCACAGTGCTTCCTAAGTCAACTGATGACCACCCGGAAGGAATGATATTTTTAAAGAAAATATCATTTTTAATATAGAAATAACTGAGAAAAATAGTATTTTATTCTTATGATTGTGAGTGTTTTGCCTATATCTGTGTGCCAAGGGCATGTATGCCTTAGGAGAACAGAAGAGGGTGTCAGAGCCCCTGGGATTCGAGTAACAAACAGTTGTTAGCTCTTATGTGGGTGCTGGGAATTGAACTTGGGTCTTCTGAAAGAGCAATAAGTGCTTTTAACTGTTGAGCCATCTATTCAGTCCTGAGAAAACATAATATTTCTAATAAGGGTGATGTGAGTCAACCCAGGGCTTTTAAAACAATAGCATTCCTCTGCCCATAGCTCAGCACACCCCTTACCCCACAGCAGAGAAGTGTCTTCTGGCACTGGATGGCGACTAAGAAAACCCACAACTGGTCAACAGAGAAGAGACTCTAAATAGAAGGTCTGCATCACACCAACCACTGTTAGGGTGGCTGCTATCCCAGTCTGCCCACCCTAAGGCTCAGGGACCTTCAAGGAGGAGGGGAAGGAAAGAGTGTAAGAGCCAGAGATGGCAATGACTGATGGACAAAAAGGGCAGGTGCACACAGGACAGTGATTGTAACGACATGTTTGTATGGACACAATGAAGCACGGAGGCAGGAACGAGGTGCCACCACAGGCTGAGAAACTATGGGCATTGGTACCTGCTGGGAGTGGAGAGTCAATTTTCTCTAAGGGCATGACCTTTGGTAGGTTGACCAAAGATAGAGAGAGAGGATGGGGGCATGAGAGAGAACAAGTTTTGTGGGTATGAAGAAGGGATGATCTGGGAAGAGTTTGGAACAGTGAATATTATCAAAATGTATTGCATGAAATTCTCAAAGAATCGATAAAAAATATTTTAAACCCTTCAGGTTATAAGCTCTTGAAAATAGTATTATGAATGTACAGGCCCCTGCAAGGTTGGTTTTCAGCACATTCATATAAACCAAGGAATTGGAATTGTGAGACTTCATAGGTGTACATTCCAAAGAAATTCTGAGGTAGAAATCTAAAATGTTCATCAGCTTCCAAAAGGGATTTCTGACCCAGACATGTTAGGGCCACTGACCGGCTTAGATATGGCAAATCTGCGGTGTTGCTGACTAGGAAGACATCTGGGAATTGCATAGGATCAGGGTGGTTATCCTGCTGAGATGGGCAGTGACTGCCCAAGTTCACGGATGGTGTTTGCCACTTGATTAACAGCTCAGTGGCAGCATTTATCACTGTCCGCCCTGCCTGGTGCTTTACATGTGCTGTTCTAACCACAAAATGTAAAATTCCTGAGGGCAGACTGGGCCTCATGTTGGAACCACACGCTCTTGCTAGGCACACACATGGGGTCTGAGAGGTCAAGTTCCCAGGAAGGGGCAGCCAAGCACAGCCAGGGCTGCTGGGCACTGCCTCAGCAAACCTGTGCACTTAGGTAGGTGCTTGACAAATGTTTCTCGGTGATAATGATGATCCTGTCTTCTCTGCCTGCTATTCTCACTCCTCAGATGGTTCACACGCAGCAAAAATATCTGCTTTGGCTACAAAGAAAGAATGTACCCTCTGTGACTGCAAGTGCCAGAGTGCTGGCGGGACAGCAGTGTGACCCGGCACACCCGAGGCTGCAGGGACATTGCTGGGCAGCTTCTGGTGGCTGCTGTAGGGAAGCCAACAGTCCCATAGGACACCAAGCAGGCTGACCCTCAACCCTAATCTCTCCACTCCCACAGTACCATAGGACACCAAGCAGGCTGACCCTCAACTCCAATCTCTCCACTCCCACAGTTCCACAGGACACCGAGCAGGCTGACCCTCAACCCCAATCTCTCCACTCCCACAGTTCCATAGGACACCGAGCAGGCTGACCCTCAGCCTCATTCTCTCCACTCCCAACTCGACAGGGGTTCAGTCTGTTAGGATTCCTTTTCTCTCTCCAGAAACACAACAGATCCAAAGACCACATGACCCCACACTCTAGACCCACAGGTAATATGGACGAGGCCTCTGCAAGCATCTACATCTCCCTACTTCAACCAGGAAGAAGCGATTTCTCCACGAGGGCTTTTCCACTTCTACAGATCCCAGTCCCTGTGGCTTCAGCCTGAGCAACCTGCAGCCTGTTGGAGCAGGTGTCTCCATGTTAGGCTGGACAGCAATGTGTGAAACATCACTAACCTGAAGCCTTGGCCTCAGCTTCTGACCACCAGCTCAGAGAGAAGTGTATTCTTCACAGACCTCAGTTAATGGAATTCATTGGTCTGTTTCCCTATGTTGTTGATAAAGAAGGGGACAGAAGTCAGCAGGTCTGTCTTCATCTCTCACTGTGGAACTTTGGTCTAGAAACAGAAACTTGAATCTCCTTTTCTGAAGCTGTTTTGTTTGTCTTTCTCTCTTTTTGTCTGTTTTTTTTTCCTCCTTTGATGATTTCATATATGCATGTGATGAATTTTGGCCATTAGTCATTTTTAACCTCCCCCAACCCATTAGCCTTGTCTCATTCACTACCCTGTCTCTCTTGCAACCCCATTTCGTACTTTCATGCTGCACACATGTGTATGTGTGTGTGTGCGCGCACATAAGTATGTGTGTGTATATGTGCATGTGTGTGAGCATGCAGATGAAGAGTCCCACTGAGTTTAGTTAGCGTTGCTCCTTGCATGAGCATGGGTAGAGAATGATTTACTAAGCATGAGTGGCCTATCAGTGGCTACCACAAACAAAAAAAAAGACACCCCTCCCAGTAACCATTAGCTGCCATCAGACCCTTGGGAGAGGTGGGGCTCAAGAGCTCCTCCCCCCACATATGATAAAATGTTGACAGGCTGCAAAGTTATTTTAGTACAGTAGAGTCTGTGGAGTATCTGGCACATACATACTGGCTACAAATAAATGGAACTTGCATTATTTAGACCCGGGAAAGCAGAGGAGCCTGCAGTCAAAGCAAAGCTCCCAGGGCTGAGCCAGATGGGGAGATCCGAGAAGTATGCTCTTCGTCTGCCACCTCCAGAAAGGGAAACAGACTCAGTAAGGAGACAAACAGCCCAAATAACACAGAAGTAGAGGACTTAATGGACATGTCTCCAAGAAAATATGCAAATGACCACTAGGCACAAGAAAAGATGCTCGGAGTCATCGGTTATTAAGAAAACAGCAATAAGGCATCCTTCAGACCCACTCAGACTATGAAATCTGCAAGGTTGAGCGACGGTGTGGCAGGAATAGAGAGATGTGCTAAATCCTGTTCATTGCCAACAGAACTGTACAATGGTCCATCCATTCTAACAATCCTTCAAAACACTGACTGTAGAGTTACCACGTGACCCAGAGACTCTACATTTGAGCAAAGGCCCAAGAGAACTGGAAACACATGCACACAGAAACTACACATGAATGCTCATAGCACCATAGCTCATACGAATCTCAGAGTGAAAGCAATCCAGGCATCCACCCACGGGAACCTGATAAACATAATGTAGTCTGTCTATGTGGTGGAATATTACCAATTATAGAGAAAAATACTATATGGATATTCTGCAACAGGAATGAATACTAAAGCCATAATGCTAAACCTACAGAAGGCCACATATTGCATTATTCCATTTATATGAAATATCTAGGTGAGGAAAATCCATAGAGTCTGAAAATATAGTTTCCAGGGAATAAGGGAGAAAGGAATGGGGATAGTGACTGCTACTCAGTGTGTAGTTTCCTCTAGCACATGAAAATATTCTAAACTGACTTACTGACAGTGTATGTACAATGCTGTGAATATATGAAGATGACTGGTTCATATAATTTTATTTGTGTGTGTGTGAGTGTTGCATATGCAGATGCATGTGCCCGTGTGCATGCATGTGGAGATCAGAGGAACATATTGTATATCTTCCTCCATCACTTTCTACCTTACTGTCTTGAGATGGTCCCTCACTGAACTGGAAGCCGCTGATTTGGCTAGCCCGGCTGATCAGCCCACAGTCAGGATCTGTGTGTCTCTGCCACCCAATACTGGGGTCACAGGCATGCACAGCTATGCCCAGCTTTTTGTGTTAGACTTGGATTTGAACTCAAGTCCTCATGTTTTCACAAGAGCTATTGCTCACTAAGCTGTCTCGTTAGACCATTTATGTAATTTTAAAGGTGAAGGGTTTCCCTCTTGTGGAGTGGGCCTTAAGTCCAATCACAGAACCGCTGGTCACCATCAAGGTACACATGCTTACCTGCACCCTTAGGTTTATCATTCCATGTGGGTTGTTGTGGTTCACAGGCATCATAGCTGGGTGGGACTGTTGGTTGCCTCCCTCTTTTAGAAGCTTGTGGGTGCCTTCTGTTACCATGAAAGCTAGTTCTCAGGGGAGGCTTTCAGGTCAGCTCAGGTCCTCTGGACCCTGTGTCTAAAGCGCATGGTGTCTTCAGCAAAAGGGACTTACTTTCTACCTCTGGATGGCAACCAAAGGCAGTGTTGATAGCCTAGCTTGGGAGTCTCTTGGACAGCCCTGACCAACAACTCAAATACAGCTTCTCGGGCCTGGGGTTGGGACGTTTTGTTAGATGATCTGTGGCTCTTGGAAGGAACATTGTCAATCCCGGATGGAAAAGTTTCATTTAAACTATATATGTAAGCCAGGCCATGGTGGCTTTAATCCTAGCATTTGGGAGGCAGAGGCAGGAGGATCTCTGAATTCAAGGCCAGCCTGGTTTACAGAGCAAGTTCCAGGACAGCAAGGATTACACAGAGAAACTCTGTCTCAAAAAACCAAGAATATATATATATATATACTGACTTACTTTTCTGTCTTAGGGTTTTTATTGCTGTACTGAAACACCATGAGCAAAAACAACTCTTTTTATTTTACTTATATCAGTGTCCACCACTGAAGGAAGTTGGGGCAGGAACTGAAACAGGGTAGGAAAATGGAGGAAGGAGCTGATGCAGAGGCTGTGGAAGAATCCTATTTATTGCCTTGTTCCTCATGGTTTGCTCAATCCACCTTCTTATAGCACCCAGGACCACCTACTATTGGCATCACACACAAAGAGCAGGACCCTCCCAAATCAATCATCAACCAAGAAAATGACCCACAGGCCGGTCTCGGGGGGGCATATTCTCAATGGGGTTTCCTCTTCCCAACGACTCTAGTTTGTATCGAGTTGACAGAAAACTAGCGAACACAATGTGTTATGGATATTTTTAGATAGGTAAGTAACAGCATGATTCCTCATGATTTTTCAGACATCCTTCTTACTATGTTATTTTACCGCCTTCTTCTTTACTTATCTCCTTCCCCCTCCCTAATTAGAGCTCACTCAACAAGAGGGAAATCACACCTGGTACCAACTACCCAGGGTTAGTAAAGTCATGGATCTTGGAAGGGAGCCTCCAATCACAGATTTACTAAGCCAGCATAACTCCTAACTGCATTCTAAGTATTAATTTCTATTACCACAGATAAGTGTAGTTCCCAGCCCTCATCAAGGAGATGTCTCTTTGCAACAGATAGAAACTATTATGGAAAACCAGAACTGATCAAAGTGTGTCTATGGAGCCTGATCCCAGCTGATATGTCTACTACATAAGCCCTGCACCTAAGGCTTGGAGATCATTGCAGAAGAGGGGGCAGGAAGATGGTAAGAAGCTCAGTCACAGAAGTTTGATGTGTCATTCTGTCTCCTAGAAATGTCAGAAAAACTACACACCTAAAGTCTTGCCAACACGGCTTCCTGAACATGACCTGATACCAATGGACATGCTAGCACTGAAAGAGTCAAAGCTTATGAGGCCTTAATCCTGAACAAAAAACCACAGGCAATTAAGGAAGAGTAGGTAAATAGCCTTTCCCAGATGAGAGTCCTAACTGGTTATCCAGCACCAGATGGTCATTCCTGAAATCATATACACACAACTAACATTGTAGGGATTGAGCAGGCTGTGTGCATATAATTAGGACTAATATATAACATAAAAATGAAAGAAAAAGAAGCCATGGGAGAGTTTGGAAGGAAGAAAGAGAAAGGAGGAATAACATAATTATGATCTTTAAAAATGTTTTAAAAGGTGAATGGCATTTTGACTAATACCCCCAGGGAAGCTGGTTGTAACAGAATGTACTCCCTCCCTACTTCGTTGGGGATCTATGTTAGAAGCACAGCCCTAACATACATCTGCCCCCTTTGTTAACAGCACGAGAGCCATCTTTAGTGCTATGGCACTGTTACCTGGGGTGCAAATGAAAAGACACAAACAAGATAGTAACTAATAATTCTGGGGCAGGTCCCAAGACTGGAGGTGATAAAGGACTCCGACTTTAGCTTTACACTTAGTGTTAAAACATATTAAAGAAAGCAGAATCGCATATTCCTTGTCTCATCCAAATTTAATTTGACAGGGCTGGAGCAATAGCTCAGTGGTTAAGAGCACTTGTCTGCTCTTCCAGGGCCCATTTCAATCCCCTGCACCTACACCATGACTCACAACCATTGCCAGCTCCAGTTAGAGAGGATCTAATGCCCTCTTCTGGTCTCCATGGTTACTGCCCGCATGTAGTACACAAAAACATACATGCAGACAAAACACCCATACATATAAAAATAAATAATTTTAAAAATTGATTTCTCCATAGCACACTGGCACTCCCTACGTGATGCTATAACGGCGGATATGCACCACCAGGAGAGAACACGGATGCAAACTGTGATACTGGTGATAAGCTTGTGTGGCTGTAGGTGCATCAACCATAGCATTAACCACTCTGGTGGAGGAGGCTGTTAGTGGAGAGAACGCGTGTGCAGTGGAAACATGCACATGAAAACTCTGCATGCCTCCAGCTTGATTTTGCTATGACCCTAAAACTGTTCTAAGCAATAAAACCTATTAACATTAATGTTAAATATTAATATAAAAATTAATTTATGAAATGCCTGCCTTATGACTGAAATACATCTTTCTATCAATCAGGTCACAGCGTCTCACATGACAGCCACAATTAAACATGATAGTACTAAGAGGCCAGCAACCTCCACTGTGGTGATGCTGTCGTTGAAAGAAGGCTATTTCTCATGCAATCAACTTAACTGTTTTACATTATACCCCTCACACATGCAGAAAAAAATTATTCAAAATCAGAGAAAAAGCAAGGGTCAGAGGTGGAGGGAGGGCAGGCGCCAGGGAGTAGGTACTGCCTCATTCCAGCAGGTTGAGGGCTTCACTTCCTCAACCAATGCTCTGGGCTCTGGGCTGCAGGTGAAGTGAGGAGGACACTCCGTAATAAATTGCCTTCATCTGCCATCCTGCCTATTTTTAGGGCTCCATTTCACAGCGTGGTGAAATGAGCCTGTGTGGAGGTCAGCATGCCAGGCGTCATTAAGACATTTCTTGAGAAGTGGGGAGACACTTTCACAAGCAAAACTGGAGTCGCAAGCCACAGGCTGTTTGCGAAGATGACACCATTGGGAAGCTGCTGAAGATCTCGCTGATGTGCCCTTTGGTCACATGAAAAGGCGCAGTCTGAGCTGTGTTGATTTACATCTGGCGTGATGATGCCTGGGCGAGCTAAACCTGGCCACCAGAAAGCAGCGGTACGCAAAATAGATGCTCAAACTGCCCGCTCTGTGGAGGACCCCAGAAGGTCACAGAGGTTCTAATGGCAAGCTGGGTTCATATCAGAATGAACCCGGGGTGGCACTTCTATATTCGTTCAACAAATGGGCGAGAGGCTTCTGTAAGTTGGAAATTGCCGTACCTGCTGGAGATTCATCATCAGGGATCAAAGAAGCCACTGTTCTCATGGAAATCACATCTCAGGTCAGGAAGAAAGAAAAAGACAGGTTAATGAATGATGTATCAGAGAAAAACTGAGGACGGAGAGTGACGGCGACTAGGAGCACTGCGTGACGCGGGACCAGGGACGGCCTCTGATACGGAGCAAGGAGAGGCGCTGAATGAAGTACCTGGGAGGAGGGCCGCTCCAGGCAGCAGCAGCAAGGACCCAGTGGGAAGAGAACTGAGAGGGGACTGTGAATGACGTAAGGAGACATGAGGGAGAGGGCCATGGAGGACCTCACAGGCTCTGGCAACACCTCTGGGTCTAGAACATTCTGAGCAGAGGGCACTCAGGCACTCTGGCTGCTCTGGGAGAAAACAGAGACAGGATGTGAGGGGTAGAGAAACCACAGAGAAGCTGCTATGAATACGGCGGGAGGTGGGACCTTAGCAGGAGACAAACACACCATACAGATGAAGCTTGTGTGCAGAGTATATTGAGAGAATGGTAAAGGAGAAGGAAGAGAGACAAAGACCAGCTTGCCTCTTCAGAAGAACTGCAGGAAGAGAGCGGGCTTGTCTCCTAAGGGGACCTCTGCACCTACATACAGTCAAGGAGCTGCTTATTATGCACAGAGAGGTGGCAAACTGTCTCAGGTTCCCAAGGGGCAGGACCAAGGTGTGCCCGGATGCTAGCAGACGTGGTCAGGTTCTTTTGTAAAAACTGAATTTAATTTATTTGTATGTGGATGGGTGTTTTGCCTGAATGCATGTCTGGGCATCACATGCATGTCTGTTGCCTGTGGAGGCTGGAAGAGGGCATCAGATCCCCTGGGACTGTTGCGAGCTGCCATGTGGGTTTTGAGTATCAAACCTGGGTCCTCTGAAAGAGCAGTCAGTGCTCCTAACCACTGAGCGTCTCTCCATTCCCATGGTCAAATGATTGCTTGTCTTTAGGAAGAGCTGAGAGATCTACTGAGGGGTTGGATGGGGGCAGGGAAAGTGAGAATCCAGATGACTCTAGGGTGCATGGCCTAAGATTAAGTTTGAATTCCATGTTTGAGGACCAGCCGTGGATAGAAGAAACTGGCATAATTCTCCTAGGACAACACAGGTTGTGTGTGGTCCTGAGCACTTCCAGGAAATAGCTAGTAACCTAGTAACCTGACCACAGCAGCATGAACACAGGAGCCTCAAGCTGTGAAGAGACACCATGACCAAGGCAGCTCTTATAAGGAAAAACAATTAATCGGGGTGGGTTACAGTTCAGAGATTCAGTCCATTGTCATCATGGTGTGGAATGGCGGTGTGTGGGCAGACGTGGATGGTGGTGTGTGGGCAGACGTGGATGGTGGTGTGTGGGCAGACGTGGATGGTGGTGTGTGGGCAGACGTGGATGGTGGTGTGTGGGCAGACGTGGATGGTGGTGTGTGGGCAGACGTGGATGGTGGTGTGTGGGCAGACGTGGTACTGGAGTTGGAGCTGAGAGTTCTATATCATTTTAGGTGTTTTTGAGACAGTTTCTCTGTAGCTTTGAAGCCTGTCCTGGAACGCTTGCAGCGTATCCTGTGCTGTCTCTTCAATTAAAACTTCTTGCTACATTCTTATTTATGTGTATTTATCAGTTCTTTAAGACTCCAAAAACTACCAGGCGGTGGTGGCGCATGCCTTTAATCCCAGCACTTGGGAGGCAGAGGCAGGTGGATCTCTGTGAGTTTGAAGCCAGCCTCGTCTACAGAGCGAGTTCCAGGCCAGGCTCCAAAGTTACAGAGAAACCCTGTCTCAAACAAAACCAACCCTTCCCCCCAAAAAAAGACTTCAAAAACATAGAAACACCTATTCCAAACTGTAGCACTGGCAATGTCGCCAGATTTCAGATCTGCCAGGCTTGATCTTGGTCCCCAGGCTCCAGAACTGGGAGCAGGAAA
Source organism: Ondatra zibethicus (assembly GCA_004026605.1). NCBI lineage: Eukaryota > Metazoa > Chordata > Mammalia > Rodentia > Cricetidae > Ondatra > Ondatra zibethicus. The sequence goes on from PVIU01017541.1 coordinate 34,174, forward strand.
TGTTTGTTTTCAAAGCTACTCAGGCTGTGTGATTCATCACAGCAGCACAGACTGGGGGGTGGGGCAGAACCCTTACACCTGCCACCCACAAAGTTCTTGCTTATAGCTGACGACACTAAAAGAAAGATGGCAGCGTTGAATTAAAAACTTAACTAAGTACACAGAGGAGAAATTAACCCAGGTTAGGAAAAACATTTCCTCTCAAGACACCAAGAAAAAAGAGTAACAAATCAGAATTTATAAAAGTTAGAAAAGTTTACCTGATCAAAGAAAAATGCACATCAAGCCCCAAACCACACACTCACACACACGCACACATACACACATATACACATATACATACATACACATACATACACATGAACACACATACACACATATGCATACACATACACACATACATATATATGCATACACACACATATATGCACACACATGCACACACGTGCACAGAGGACAAGTAAAACAAAAGAAGAACCATCTGGATCAAAACCAAGGGGCTGGAGCACTGGCCCAATGATTAAGAACACTTGTTGCTCTTGCAGAGAACCCAGGTTTGGCTCCTGGCACCCACATAGTAACTCACAACCAGCCATGACTCCAGTTCCAGTGGGTCCAACACCCTCATTTGACTAATATAAGAACTGCAGACATATAGTGTACATACATGCACATAAAATACAATTAAAAAACAAAATACCCAAAAAAGCAACATCTATGAGAAAATATCTCCAACAGTAGTGCAGCACTGAGACCCATAACACACATAGAATAGCCAGATCAATGAGGAAAATATAACCCACATTTTTTAAGAGTAGAAACTATGAGTATCAATTAACAGAACAGGAAACACAAGAGACAGGGCAGACACGAAATATCCCACACGGGTTCATGAGTTTGAGCACGTGGTTCCCAACAGGGAGTGCTGCTTTGGAAGGCTGTGGAGCCTCAGACTGTGCTCTCGCTGGCTGTGGGCTTCAACAGTGAGACCTGCCTCTGGGTCCACAATGACCCCTTCGCGTCCTGCCCGTCCCTGCAGTGGGGCTGCCACAAGTCAAGATCTAAACCGCTCTGCCGCCAAGTGTTCTTCCCCACGATGGAGTGCGCCTCAGACTCTGTGAGCCGGACTAAGCCCCTCTGTCTTGAGCTGCTTATGGCTGGGTCTTCTGTCCCAGTGGGAAGGAGAATAGCTACGAGGAGAGTGTGTTCTCATCTATGTTTAGAACATACGACTTCATGCTTTCCACATGGTGGGGGTTGGAGAATTAAAGTGGGCTCCGCTTCAACTCAGGGAAGCTCTTTGGAATACCGTCTGGCAGAATCTAAATGCAAGGCTGGCTCATTCTATTAGAAGGTGGCCTGTGAGCCGTCTCCATATGTGTGCAAGAAAACATACAAATTTCTTAGTGTTGTAACGGGGGTGGGGGGAGCAGGTCCAATAATATCTGTCCATCGATGGGATTATTTAAGTGAAGTGTTTGTGTTATCTAATCTCTGAGTACTTGATAAGAATGGAGTAGAACTATATGTACTTACATCAAAGAACAAAATATACAAGGGAATGGTTTATGTAGCAATGAATGAGAGCTACAACCCTAAATGCTAAAATTAAACAAAGCGCACATGTGTATATACATGTGGATGTGACTACAGAGGAAAGGGGCTGGAAGTAAGGAAGCCAGCCTTCTTACTGATTGAGGCTTCTAAGGAAAAATGAGAGTATTTCAATCTTTATAGTTTGAACTTACTTATCGCTTACAAAATATGAACACTGCAAAATCTAGAGGCTGAAAATGCTACATAAGAGCTCTCCCAATTGACTCTGACAGAAACCTTCTCCAAAGCCATCGAGATCAAACAAGGATACTCTGGCTCCTAGCTCCAGAAGCCAGGCATGTCCTGAGGCAATTCAGCCGCATCCTGGGCCCGTGTCCTGAGGCAATCCAGCAATCCCTGGGCCCCTGTGTCCTGAAGCAATCCAGCAATCCCTGGGCCCCTGTGTCCTGAGGCAATCCAGCAATCCCTGGGCCCTGCCCACCTCTCATTCAGCTCACCCCTGTTCTTCATTCTCCAAGAAAACCAGCACGTGGCAGTGGCAAACAAAACCTGCAGGACTCCCCAGATTTCTATCTCTCTACAAAGCAACCTTAATTCAAAAGTAATTGTTTCTCTCCGTCTAGCTCTGGAGAAGTACTGTCTGGGAATGCCTCCGAATGACACGCCTCCCACGGGCAGTCAGGAGGACCAGTCTAGGCACACTCCATGGGTGAGGAAGACCAGGACTCCATGACTGACAGGCACAGCAGGACCATGCAGAACAAGTGAGGTGCTCCCCCAAGAGAACCCAAACCAGAGGAAGAAGGGAGGCACAGAGGGGAGGCAGACTAGGCAATAATATAACCCATTACAGGTCAAAGGGACAAGGTCAGAAATTATAACCCCAGGCTGTACTGCCAGCATGGCAGAAGTGGGGTTCAAGGAAACTGTGAGAGACCTCAAAGCCTGTTTTGATGCCACTCTAGGCTGCCAGGGGACAAGGGTGTCATTTTAACAATTTTGACAGTAAGCCCTGTGTATGTGAAGGGGCTACTTGAGTCTGTCATCCAAGGACTGAAATGAACCCATTGCAGTCTTTAAGTTCCTGTAGATCACCCTTTTATTACAGTTATTTGTTTATGTGTGAAAGGGGAGTGCATGTGAGCCATGGGCATGTGTGTGTAGGTCAGAGGGCAACTTGTGGGAGTTGGGTCTTCCTTCTGCTATGTAGTCCTGGGGATTGAATTTAGGAAGGTGGCAAGTACCTTTACCCACAAGCCATCTTGCCTCCCTGGATGATTATGCAGAAGGAATTTCATTAAAGTAAGGGAGGGAGGGAGGCAGAGGGAGATGATGGCAATAGAATATTTATGAGACACAAAGGAAAAAATGACATAGGTCTCAAGAGTACTTCTAAAAGAAGAGGAAAGTGTGAAGGTGTGGTAGCTTTCATCCAGACTCCCTGTACTCACCGTCACCAGCTCGGTCGTTGCGGGACGTGTGTAAAAAGAATGCAGCAGGACCACACAGTCCTCAGAAACCTGCATTTGAAACATGGCTACATGGGTGCAAGTATCCCACACAGGCGCAGGCAAGGCAACCCTGTCATTAATACAGTCAACCAACATTTCTTCATCCTGAATCCAAGCGATGAAAATAGCCCAGTCACCTGGTGCTTTAAAAATGTAAGCAGTAAGACAGACCTTCACAGAAAGGATGCCGACGCCAGTTCCTACCAATCTTTACCATACTGGGTATGGCAAACACACACACACACACACACACACACACACACGCACGCACGCACGCACGCACGCACGCACACACCTCTGCAACTTCCCTGTCAGTTGAGCCTCTATGTGAACTGCTCATAGTCTATGGTTTGAACAGGGAAATCTCCAAAGTTCATGGAACTGAGACAGCAAGCAGAACAAATGAAATAGTCCAACAAGTCTCTAGGGGAAACTCAGGCACTAAAGGAAAGGGAACCTAACTCCTAACATGTATACCAAAGAAGGAAAGATGAGATGACTAACAGCCGTGTTCAGAAACTCTTACAGATGCACTGGGACTCACAGACAAAACAAGATTCCTGACTAATAGAATACTATAGTCATGTATGTATGTAAGTATGGCATAAAAGGTCAGTAATTACTGGAGTCTCTAGAACAATCTTCATTAGTCTCAATCAACACAGATTGAAATATCTGGAGAGAGTCTCCTCATGTCACATTTCAACCCTTACGGCAGTTGCTAAATTGTGCTGGCCTGTAGCTTAAACTCTATTCAAAGTATTACAATAATCATTGCCAACACGCATGTGCATTTACACACACCACCTTCAGAGTGAAAGAAACGAGAGGCAGAGCTGTGTGTTGCCCCAACCCACACGATGAACTAGCAGGAATCTAACTGGAGCACTGCACCTTGTTTAGCCCATGTATCATCTCCTGCTGTAACAATAACACAAAATAACACAGAACACAACTTCATGACAATCCAAAGACAGAAAGTGTGATTCTCTGGGTCCCAGCACCTCTTCTGAGGTTCCTGGTGCCAGTGTTGAGATAATTCTTCTACCTAAAACAATGCCAAGCTTCCTATAAGGTGGGCCAGGAAGAGCCCTGCTGTGGCTGATCAGCACACCAGTGTACAACAGCAAAGGAGGAACTGCAAAAAGAAAAGGTGCAAACCAGACTGGATCCCAGAGTGGGACTTGGTGATTAAAATCACTGGCTGAACTTCCAAGGGACCCAGATTTGGTTCCTAGCACCCACTGTAGTGGCATTTCAAATGTATCTTAATAAATAAAGACTTCCAGAGGATCTGAGAATAAAACAGTCCCACTGGTCAGCCTTACAGACCAGATTATGGTAACACACACCTTTGATCCCAGTCGCCACCCTAGTTGCCATAGAAATCAGGTGGTGCATGCCTTTTATCCCAGCCCTAGAGAGGAAAAAAGACGGGGCGAGATAGCGCTCAGATGCAGTCTCCTTCTGAGATTCCAGGATTCTGAATCTTCTGAGATTTCAGACAGAAGTCAAGGTAAGAGCCAGTGGCTGGCTGCTTTGTTTTTTCTTCAGGCTGAACCCCAAATTCTGCCCCCTGAGTTTTTATTAATCATGCTTCATTTAATCATGCTTCAACCCACAGTACAGATTCCAGGGGAGCAGACACCCTCTCTTGGCCTCTATGATAACCATGTATGTGGTAAACAGACATACGTGCAGGCAAAGCACCTGTGCACTGTATGTGTATATATGTGTGTGTGTGTGTGTGTGTGTGTATGTATGTATGTGTATGTATACATATATAATATATATATATGATCTCTATCTAGGAATTCAGTGTCCTCAGTGGTAAGCAAAGGGCACAGTTGGAGAATGTGGGGTGGCTGGCGCCCGGCACAGAGGCCAGTGGCTCTTATGAGCTACCGTGAGATGAGATGAGGATATGACTTAGTGGATGATTCTTCTGGACCAAACGGAGAGGGCAAGCTAACAGGAGAATCTCAATTCTTTATGTGTATGACAGAATGCTTTCAGTTTTCCAGAACTGCCCCTGTGGACAGTACAAACTTCTCTCCCTATCCCACTGGGGAGACTTTCCTAAAGTCGGCTTCACCCAGGTCTTGTTTCCAGACACCTCCAATTGTCCAACCTTGCCTAGATTTCTAAGACTCAGCGTAGTTCGTTTCCAAACTTCACTCTCACCACAGCCACGTAGCTCTTGCTCTCCCCTCAAAAATCAGGCAGAGCTGTGGCTGTGGAAAAGGCTTCAGGGAAAGAAGTGACATTGATCTGTCCTTTCCACAGTTCCCCACTCCGGACCCCTCCCTCCTAGCTTCTCCCAGGCCCTGCTAGAGAAGGTGACTGAAGAGAAAGTCTAAGGTCTCCCCCAAGCACCTGTCCCTTCAGGTCTCACAGAAAGACCCCATCCTGAGACTCCTCCATGGTCTCTTCCCCCCAAGCCATGTCTCTCAAGAGCTTGGAAAACCTGTGTGTTTCCTCACACACTGGGTGACACTGAGTGACTGTTTTCCCATGAGAAGTCTTCACGTTCCTCCAGTGATGGCAATGCCGGCTCACTGACCTCTGTGTCACCTGCCTTTCTCTCCACAATCCCATCACCTAGGACTCTTGGAGAGCTTGTGCCTGCGCTATATGCATACCTGGTGCCTGCAAAGGCCAGAAGAGGGTATTAAGTTCCCTGGAACTGGAGTTACAGATGGTTGTGAGTTGTTATGTGGATTTGGGGAACCAAATAAGTCCTCTGGAAGAGTAGCCAGTGCTTTAATCTCTGGGCGTTCTCTCCAGACCCTCAAATATTTTTTTTTTAAATCAGCCCTTCAGCCAAAGCATTTCTGTCCACAGACGCAGACAGTGAGACTAACGGTGAGCTGGCCACACTGTCTCCTTTGCTAGGTTTTGCACAGATGAGCCGCGTGTGCACTCTGTTGTGCTGAACCTGCTGTGGAATTGCCCCCTCCATGGCAGGAATGCAGCATCTAAATTCCAGGATCATCCCCCGGCTCTTTGACTGCAGATCCCAGCATTTAAATCCTGGCCATCTCACAAGCAGCAGGAGAGCATTAGCAACGCCACATTGTCCGGTGCAGATGACATGTCAACACGGGTTTAGAATCACAAGCTGTTTATCTCACATTGAACCTGACCCTGCTTCAGAAGGATGGCCCTGTCCTGGTTCAAAGGCAAGCTGAGGTGTGGGCCAGCAACACCCCATTTCTGACCTGAGATTAAAGCATGAGGAAGACATGATTTTAAAATGCTTTAAATAAAAAAAGAAAGAACTATTGATAGCCCAGGACTTAAAATGAAATAAAATTCCATCTATGCCTAATATAAAACCAGGTCTCAGGACCACATCCTCCCTAAATTTATGAACACCCACTGAATGTTTCTGTAATAGTCCGAGCCACCCTCAAACACCTGCCCGTCCGTCACAAAGCTTGTCCTGAACTTCATTTACTGTCCTGTGGTTGCCTTCAGTGATAGGAATTCTGGGTTCCAAAATCCTCAAGGCTGCTGTCTAGAATCTAAATCAAAATCTTGAGTCCTTATTGCTTCTCCCTCTATTGCAAAAACATTTTTTGCTGTTGTAAGAATTCAGGGGGCAAGTTGGCAGGGTGGCAATAGGACCAGGCAAAGCACCTTGCAAGCTTATTTGTAGCTTAGCCTTGATTAAGTTATATGTCTATTAATGTTTTTTCCAGTTGAAATGAATTGGCCATGCAACTATTACTATAGAATATTTACAGTACATTCTGAATATCAGGTTAGCAGAAGAAAATGCTTAAGCTCCATTTTATGTCTAATGATCTACATCTGAGATTACTTACACCAGAAATAACCTTTGTAAACTAGACTTGTACCATGCTTCCAAATTTTTAAATTAAAAAGCACTCTCCTCAAATTACTTCCAATAAGTCATACTAAATAGACTCCTCTTTAAAAGGGAAAAAAACTTTATCAATTGACAAGATTAAACTGCATAAAATTAAGAATGTTCTTTGGCCCCTTAAAGTGTAACAGGTTCGTCTTACAATATAAAATAGCCCAAGTAATGCAGCCATCCAGAGTCTCAGGGGATATTTAAGCTCATTTCCTGTTCAGCTTGAGCTGTGTCCTATATAATCTTCTAAACATGATGAGAATACCAAGAATTCCTTCCTAACTGCTGTAAAGGGCCCTCAAAGGCCACCAAAAGGCCTGGACCACATTCTTCAGCCCTTATGAGGGGCAGAGGCAAGAGGAAGAAGCAGGGCAAGAGGAGGAAGAAGGGGCAGGAGGAGGAAGAAGGGCAGGAAGAGGAAGCAGGGGCAGGAAGAGGAAGCAGGGGCAGGAGGAGGAAGCAGGGCAGGAGGAGGAAGCAGGGCAGGAGGAGGAAGCAGGGCAGGAGG
>PVIU01017542.1:0-41635 GCA_004026605.1 Ondatra zibethicus
GGGGGGTGGGGGGGGGGGACCGGGAGAAGGGGAAGAAAGGTAAAAATTTTATTTCTTTAATTATGTTCTTGAATGGAAAAAATAAAACAAAACAATGTATGGAAAAAAATTAAAAAAAAAATACAAACCGAAAAAAAAAAAACAAGTCACCTCTGCAAAGTGTACACCAATTGGCTTTTAGTTAGCTAGAATATTACATAACTTTACCCACCATCCTGAGTTTATGACTTCTTATTGCCCGGAAGGACGTTCTATCCCTATTGACATTCACTTCTGATCCATCCCTTTTCACAGTTTTTAGCCACCACTCACCTACTTTCTGTATCTGCAGATGTGTCTATTCTGGATATTTCCTATAAACAAAATCATAAAATATTAGTATGTATAGGGCTTCTATCACTTAACACAATATTTTCATAGTCCACTCATATAGCACTACTTCATTTTTATAGCTCAACCATGATCTCTTGTATGGATTTGCCGCATTGTATTTATTTGTTCACGAGTTGATTGGCACTCACACTATTTTTGCTTTCTGATTATTGTGATTAGTGCTGCTATAAATATTCATATGAAAGTTGACTTATAATCAAGTGACTTTAGTATGTAGCTAGAAGAAGAGTTGGTTAGCATGTTATGTGTTCATTCTATGTTTAAGCTATCCAAAGAGTCAAAATCTTTTCCAAATTGGAAATTTTTATTATTAAATTTTGCATTCTGATCAACAACAAAAAAAAAGAGAAACCTTTAAGCAAAGTTGCTCTTAACATCCCTTAGGCTAAGAAGACCAGAAATCAGTTGTTATTGGACAGTTTACAAATAAAGCATTAAAGCAACCCAAAACATACTAATGTGGTCCTGAGAACCAAGAAGAAATCTTGTTAACTGTGTAGGAGGCAGAGTGTTAAGGCTTTGGGCTCAACAGTCTGAAGTGTAAGTTAGCCAACAGGATACAGCAGAAGCCAGACTCAGCAAAGTGGACGAGATGAACTGAGTGACCCTGCTCTGCTACTGATCTCTGCTGTAGATAAAATGACAAGGCTAGAGTAATTTTAAACCAGGGTGTACTTGTACCACATAGAGATACAACTGTAGCTTTTCATCTGCTTTTAAATCATTCTGCTCACCATGTTGAACTTCCAGACCTGGGCAAGCAAATTCACCCTGAGCACCTACAGCAAATTACACACATCTTGCTGACCTATATTGGCTGGTACAGAGAACCTGGCTATTTTCATACAAAGTCCTGCTGGTGTTTTTTTTTTTATCTCTTAGATGTTAATTTGTTAGGGAGGACAATTAACTCATCAAAGAATATTAGCAGAGTCTAAAGACTGCCAGTATTTTCTGGGAAATTGAAAACATCTGATTGCCCTTCCCAGAAAGGGCTTCCTCCTGCCAGGAGGTAGTTTAATCATAACCACAAACAATTGTGAATAAGGGGAAGGTCATAATATTCAGCAATATCTCTTCTGTAGGGAACCCTGTTATTTCTGAGGAAACACACAACACAAAGCCTGTTTCCAGCTCTTTGCGTTGTGGAATGAAACCTTCCTGTCTCCCCAGTGTGAAAACAAGTTGCTCTCCCAGTCTTTCGGTGACCTCTCTCTCTGATGCTAATCTTGGCTCATATTGGGCATTCTCTGAGTGGTTGTATAGCCAGATTGCATTACATAATTATGTTTATGTACATTTCTTTAGAATAGAGTCTGCATTTGCTTCAGAAAAATATATGTCACACTTTCCCACTTCCAAGTCTGCTGTCTCCAAGGCTACTTCAGAAACCTTCTAATGGATTTGTCTTTATCTATTTCTTCTGTCAATCCATAAACCACACAAGTTACCATCAGTTTGAAAAATAACAATAACAGCAAAAAAAGCTTCATCAGATCACATTAGCCAAGTCTTTTCAAAATTTTCTGTGGTTTATCAGTACATCTGGAAAAATTCTCAATTTCTTACCATGATCTCCAATGTCCCATATAACCTACACTATGCCTTTCTCTCTAAATGCATCTCATGATTCTTTTCCTCTATACTAGTTTGTTTCTACTTTATTTTAAATCTTAGAAAATATAAAATATCACATTCTCCATGAGTGCACACCCTCATTACTTTATTACAAACATCTTTTGCCAAATTGTATTTGAATTAATTCTCTTTATTGTTCAAATCTCAATGCAAAATCTCTCTTTCAGTAATGTCATTCATGTATCATAACGATATTTCTTCTTTCATTACTTGTATTCCTTGAGATGCTTACTACTTCCTTAACCCTTTATTGTTTTCTTTTACTTTATATTTACTTACAGATTTATTATAAACTCCAATTGAATGGCCTGCCTGACTCTCTTTATGTTTGCTGATTTCCCACACAATGAATGCTACTCTGTACACAGCAGTCACACTAACATTAGTGTATATAATGAAAAACTAATTAGAGTCTTGATTGAGTTCACAAAGACTAGACTTGTTCCCTAAACAATTCCCATATTCATTCTTTTCTTGTAGACCAGTTTGCTAATTGCCTTTTCTGAAGGCAAAATATCCACTATTTTTCAAGCATAGTAGAAGAAAATAGACATATACAAGTCATTTTCTGCCATAGAATTTTTAGTAATTATTTAGTAGTAAATTCTGAATAACTGCAAAAGGAGTACAGAGTACTTAGATGAAGTTAAAAGGTCCACAGTCTCCTTCCAAAAAGAACAATGAAGAATTATAAATTTGCAACTGAAAACAAATAGTTTTATAACTGTAAAGCTTTGCCATTTAAGAGAATAGACCACAGATCTGGGAAGATGAGTTAAGTACTGAAAATGTAGGGATCAGAGAACAGATCCTAGAATCTATTTAGAATTGAGTCAGGCATGCTCGTTGCCTGCCATCTCCACACTATAGACATAGAAGCAGGGGTCTCCAGGGAAAGAATGCCAGACAGACTAGCCTAAATCTGAGTGCTGGGTTCAAGCTTCTTTCAGAAAACAAAATGGATAGAAACTGAGGAAGAAACTTTGTTCAGCTGTGGGTAATATTTCCTCTTTAGTGAACTCTGTTTGCAGAGGAAGCATACAGCACAAAGCTTGCTTGCAAATTCTTGCACTCCATTGTACCCTCTTCACACACATATACATCTGCACAAGCAGGCATCCATAAACACATATGCAGGCAACACAGAGTCCATATGTTAATGCAAATATGTCTGGGTATGAATAAGATGCAGAAAGGCAAGTTTTAAATTTGAAATTTAGATGATCAAAAAAACTTCTTAAGGGAGAGAGAAGTACAGTCATATGTTTGATAAATATATCACATATATGATTAATAAGCATGATACAACATGGGATCAAAGTAACTAAATGTATGAATTAAAGTAACCTACAGAAAATTCTTCCATGTAACGAAGTCTTAACAATAAAAGATCACTCATTTCAATGGATCAACAAATTAACTTCTAACAGATTTAAATATCTTCTTTCTACTCAGCTAACATCATCATGCAAGTTTGTTATCTTAAAAGTTCCCCTCTTTGAACTAGAGACACCGTTAAAGACTTGAATGTTCTTGTAGAAGGCTCACATGTGGTTCACAGTATGACCATGGAGTCTCACAACCATGCTAACTCCAGTTGCAGAGTTCTGATGCCCTTCCTGCAGACACTGCTTGCACAGTGTACATGTGTATGTGTACACATATACATGCAGTCACATAATATAAAAATAAAATTAAATCTTTTAGAAAATCGCCCTCATGAACTGGGCATAATGATATATATATATATATCTGCTATTCCTACATTCTGTCTCATAAAGAAAAATCACAATCTAAGGATGGATAATGACAGTAAATTATAAATAATAATTTCCCTCACAAAGACAACTTGCCTGCAGTTGTTTTAGAAGTACTTAATACTCAAAACACTATAAAGCAAGAAGAAGCCTAATTAATTCAGTTACTTGTTTAGATTAATTTTTCAATTGTTTTGTAATTTGTTTATTTGATAAAAGGTGTTACCATGTAGCTCTTACTAGTGTCAGACTCTAAATCCTGCTGTTTTAATCACTTTATTGAAACTGTAGGTGTGCGTTTCAGATCCACTGTTATTTCTCTTAGAAAGTGATGACTCATCTTCACAAGAAGCCTCTCCAACAGTTCTTCCCAAGTGTATTGAGCCAAGAGAATGTTCTATATAAACAGCCACCATCAAAGGGATTAAAATTATTATGCTAGGTAAGCTTTATCATGTTTCCTCTCTGAAGATGTGACTGAGAATAGAAGATTCTAGAACACATATTGATGGTATTTTCAGTGTGGCAGTTCTGGTGGAAGTGAGAACCAACCTACCTCAAATTCCAGCTATAACTTTCTTGTATAAATATCCAAAGGACCCTTCATGCTAATAGAGGGACATGCGCTCAGCTCTATTTGAAATAGCCAGAAAAAAGTCAAGATTTCCATTAATGGATGAATGGGTTTTTAAAAGGTGGAACATTTACACAGTAGGATATTTCTCAACAGCTTAAAAAAAAAACCTAAATCATGAGAGTTGCAGGTTTGAAAGAAGACTGAATGATGGGAAATGATCAACTGAGTGAGGTTACCAAGGTGCAGAAATACAAATATGATATGAATTTGATTATTTGTGAATTCTAGCTGTTAAGCATTTGATAAACAGGCTATAATCCATATAAGAACAGAAGTTAGGTAGTAAGGAGGGACGGTTCTCCCTAGGAAGAGGAAATAGAAAGATAGCTATAGATGAACTTTTAGGGGATTACTGGAATGGGAGAATCAAATGGAAAGGAAGGGATGTGAAAAGTTATGGGTAGGGAGAGTTATAGCTAATCGTCATTGGAGGAGTTGTATGAAAACCTAATAGAATTCTAAAATATATACACGTAGGAATAGGGCCCAAATGAAATCACCAATTAACAGGGTATACAAACCCCAAGTGAACATTTCTCATCACCAAATGAAAATTTTAGTATTGTGAATGGGTTACATCTAATTGACTTGTCGGCTAAAAGCATTCCAGGGGAACCCTCTACCCACACCCATAACCAAGATTATTGCTAAGGATATTGGTTGCTTTCTATAACCTTACAACCCACTGAAAATGTAGTCTAGAGGCTTTTTCACTCCTAGAAACTAGTGTTCATGGCAGCAGAATATACTTTGTATGCTACTGAAGGAGAACAGAAACCACCAACCCAACATAAAACAAAAACCTAAAATCAATAATGGTGACCTTCTTGATAGCTATGCCTGTTCAATAGTAACCAAACCCTGTGGGAATAACCAACCGATATCTGATATGATTTAAGGCCCACCCTAGGAGATGCAATTCATTTTAACACTGCTTGGGTGCCCAAGAATCTGAGTCTAGATAGGCTAAGGTTTTAGAGGAAAACAAAATACTAATAATCTGAGAAAGGAAAATAGCAATAAAACTACATTCTAACTACATTCTTCTATATTCATTGATCAGTGTTGCTATGATAAGAGAAGCTTACTCTTGAAGAAAATGGAAACAAAGACAGAGTCCTACAGTCAGACAGTGTACAGAGAGTAGTAGGGAATACCCAGTCCTGAGGGGAAGGTGTCTTGAAAAGTTCCATCAAATATTTCCATCAAATCCTTCCACACCCTGGTCTAAGTAAACTCTACAGAAGAGGAGGTACATTAATATCAGGGTCTTCTATTTTATTTCATTGGTCAATCTGTCTGTTTTCATGCCAACATCAAGATGTTTTCATTACTGTACCTCTATATTAGGGCCTGATGTCAGCAATGGCTATGCCTTTGGAAATTCTTTTACTGTACAGAATTGTTTTGGCTATCCTGGGATTTTTATTTTTCCATATAAAGTTGAGTATTGTTCTGTCAAGATCGATGAAAAGTTGTGTTGGGATTTTGATGGGGATTGCATTGAATCCCTAGATTTCTTTTAGTAGTTTTGACATTTTTATTATGTTGATCCTACCTATCCAAGATAATCTGCACACCTATGAACACCTGATTTTTTACAAAGAAGCTTAAATTATACAATGGAAGAAACAAAGCATTTTCAAAAAAATGGTGCTGGCATAACTGAATATTAAGATGTAGAAGAATGCAAATAGATCCATATCTATCACCATATACAACACTCAAGTCCAAATAGATAAAGAAAGACCTCAACATAAATCTAGCCACACTAAACCTGATAGAAGACAAAGTAGGAAGATCCTTCAATGCATAGGCACAGAAGATCACTTCCTAAATATATCACCAGTAGCACAGACAATGAGAGCAACAATCAATAAATGGAACTTTCTGAAACATAGAAGATTCTGTAAGGCAAAGGACAGTCAATAAGACAAAATAGCAGCCTGCAGAAGACTGATTTACAAAATATATAAAGAACTCAAGAAATTAGAAATCAAAATACCAATAATCGAGTTTTAAAATGGGGTACATATCTAAATAAAATTCTCAAAAGAAAAATAACAAATGCCCAAAAGACACATAAGGAACTGATCAACATCCTTAATTATCAGGAAAATTACACTTGTCAGAATGTCTAAGATAAAAATACTAATGACATATTATGTTGGAGAAGATGCAGAATGAGAGGAAAACTCCTCCATTCCTGGTGTGAGTGCAATCTTGTATAGCCATGTTGAAAATTAGTTTTGCGATTTCTCAGAATATTAAGAATCTATCTACCTCAAGATCCAGAAGTAACCACTCTGGAGTATATACCCTAAAGATGCATACTCATACCACAAGGACAATTTCTCAACAGTGTTCATAGCAGCATTATTTGTAATCAACTTAGGTGCCCTTCAATTGAAATATGGATAAAGAAAATATGGTACATTTCCACAATTGAGTACTACTCAGAGGTAAAAAAAAAAAACAAACAATGACATCTTGCAATTTATATGCAAATGAATGCAACTAGGAAAAAAAATGATCCTGAGTGAGGTAACCCAGGCCCAGAGAGACAGACATGGTGTGTACTCATTCATGAGTGGATATTGGATGTAAAGCAAAGGATAATCAGCCTAGAGTCCATGACCCCAGAGAAGCTAGGTAACAAGGAGAACCCTATCTGGATATAGATATAGATAGATATAGATATAGATATAGATATAGATATAGATATAGATATAGATATAGATATAGATATAGATATAGATAGATATAGATATAGATGATATAGATATAGATAATAATCCCCCTGAGCAGAAGAGTTAGGCAAGATCTGCTAAAAAACATTGGGAAAAGGGTGGAGGGAGAGTGGAAGGTTTAGGGGAGAGGAAAAAGGGAGAGAGCTTAAGGAAAACATGAGGGAAAGAGATGGTTGAGATGGGAGGACAGAGAAGTAGAACAAGTAAAGAGATACCTTGAATGAATAAGTCATTATGGGGGTAGAAAGAAATCTGGCACTAGGAAAATTCTCAGGAATCTATAAGAATTAACCCAGCTAAGACACTAAGCAATAGTGGAGAGGGTGCCTGACCTGGCCTTCCCCTATAATCAGATGGATGACTGCCTTTATTGTCATCACAGAACCATCATCCAGCCACTGATGGAAGCTGATAAAGGGATCCACAGCTAAGCACTGGGCAGATCATCCAGAAATCAGTCAGTCCAAGAGAGGGAGGAGCTATAATATGAACAAGGGGGTCGTGAACATAATGGGGATATCCAGTGGAACAGCTGACCTGAGCTAGAGAGAGCTCAGACTCTGGACTGACAGAATCTGCATAGGACCCAATTAGGCCTACTAAGTGTAGATGACAGTTGTGTGGCATGGGCAGTCTGTGGGGCCATTGGCAGTCGGACCAGTATTTATTCTTAGTGCTTAAACTGGTGTTTTGTAGCCCATTTTGTTTGTAGGGATACCTTGTTCAGCCTAGATATAGGGAGAAAGGCCTCAGTTATGGCTCAAAGTAATGTGTCAGACTTTGTTGACTCCCCTTGGGAAGCCTTACCTACTCTGAGGAGTGGTTGTGGAACTGGGGTGGAGGGAACATGGGTGAAGAAGAACACTTAAAAGAAATTCCACACTCTCAGAATTGGAAAAAATAGATGGTTATTTATTTAGGAGTAGACTCACAAATCAGAATCCTCTCCTGTAATGGAGAACAGCAACTGAATCCCACAGCCAGAAAAGAGGCCAGATGCATGCTTTACGTTGGCATAAAAAGTATAAGAGGTCATGCCCCAGTGGGCAGGTAACTTAAAGGCTACTGGTTGTAGAATTTCCTTCAGGACCTCCCCTTTTGTTTAAATAAGAGAATTCTAAGCCTAATACAAAATTATATACAAGAAGAACAAATATATTCAATAATTATCCTATACTAATGTGTTTAATTCTTGTATAATAAATAATTTGGCCAAGTCATAAAAGGAAAGTAAATACAACTATCTAGTCTTCTCCCCATTGAAGATCCAAGAAAGGAAATAATATTACTTGAGTAAGCAGGAAGAGCAATCAAGCAACTTCCAAAAATGTACAACAAATGACAGAGATAACAGGCTACCTAGGCAATCACCCAAAGTCTCATTTGCAATGTTGAAGCAACTAACTTTGGCTAAGGCCTAACATAACTGACAGATCATTTTCAGAGTCAGGAAATTTTTCAAAATTGTCTTACCCTGTCTTGGCAAGATTTGACAATCTTTTTCCTTGTGTCCTGCTTATTCATTTCCAGATACCATGAACCTTGTCAATGGTTGAGGCATGGGTAGTTCCTTGCCCAAAGGCCAGTTTTGCCAAGAAGAAAACAAGCTCCAAGTGGAGTTTCTTTGGTGCTCAACATTCTCTCGGGAATAGATTGGTGCTGCCAGGAGCGATAATATCTCACTTCAACAGAACCCTAAGTTATTTAAATGGCATATTCTACAGCTTTTGAAGTGGTTGAAGATTACCTATCTGTGCAGAATACAATCTCCATGTATCTAAAAAACCTGATTAGTAGATAACTATTGACCTATAATTCTTAATACGTTTATAACTTAAAGACTAAGACTTCATATGAGAATATTTTACAATAATCAACTGTGCAACAAATGAAGACAATGACCTCAAAATATAAGCAATGTATATGTATCTTGATCAGAGGTAGAAATGTACATTGCAATATGATAAAAATATTCTAAAATTGTATGAATATACAAAATGTTTTAAGAAGATATAGAAGCATGCATGCATACAATATGACAAAATAAATTTGCTTAGGTATACAAATATGGTGGATGAAAATGGGAATATATTCAATATAATTTAAGTATGTATGAATATACAAGAATCTATACCAATGTAAATTGCCTATAAATAATAGCTCACAAATATTCACTTTATTACTCACTATTATTATCTCATCCAATTTTTCCTATTTTTTCAAGAGATCCTGAGCCTACAAAATTTTTTCATGTGGGCATCAGATGAAGAAGGAAACTTAAAAGAAATCCCACACTAGCTCAGAACTGAGAATAATAGATGGTTATTTATTTAGGAGTAGACTCACAAATTATAATACTCTGCAGGAACGGAGAACAGCGACCAAATCCCACAGCCAGAAAAGGGTCCAGATGCATGCTTTACAACGGCATAAATAGTATAAGAGCCCATGCCCCAGTGGCCAGGTAACTTAAAGGCTACTGGCTGTAGGATTTCCTACAATACAAGGGAGTATCCTGAGGAGGGGAGAGAGTAGGAACTGAGATTGGTATATAAAATGAGAAAAAATTGTTTTTTTAATAAAATAAATTAATTAATCAGAAAAAAAAACAGGAGGCAGAGAGAGTTTAGACACCAGAAGTGATAGAGAACAGCAAGAAAACTAAACCTTCTAAACACAGGACTAACAATATGCAAACTCACAGAGACTGGCAGAAATCAAGAGCCTGCAAGTGTCTACACCAGCTGTGGTCATAGAGTTGAAAGACGTGGACACAGTACCTATCACTAACCCAGAAATCACCTCCAATTGATAGCCATTGTATATAAGGAATCGATTTTCTCCAACAGAGTTGTGATTTATATACAAACTACCCAGCAGTAGATGGCCAACGCACACACAAAATTAATGGTACTTTTGGAGGTTTTTTGTATCATAAGGCTTTGCCACTTTTTCCCATTGCAGTTCTTTGTATAAATTTCATGTTTTCAGTTTTCTGTTTCTATGGTGTATTACTGCATCCATATGTGTTTCTTGAGCTTTTTCTTCGTCTCTTTTTCTTCTGTTTGATTGTTTAAGTATATTTTGATTTGTTTTTGATTTTCGAATTTTATCAATTTTATTTTTATTCCTAGATGCCTGTTTGTCCTCTAATGAGAGAAACAAAGGATATGGATCTTATTGGGAGTGAAGATCATGGAAGAAGTAGAGGGAGAAGAAACTGTAATTAAAATATATTGTATCTTAATAATATAATCTATCTTAAATAATAGAAAAAATAAAAGAAGAATGTTAAAGTAGATAGTGACTGTTAAATATAAACCCTACCTCTGGTATTAAAGAACAGGATTCAGTAAAAGATTAGAGTGAGTTAAAGGACTTGATCACGTTGGGACTAGTGTTTTGGAAGAAACAGGCATTAAGAATTTATTGGTTTAGAGTATGCTGTGTCAGCTCACTTCACTAGAATTTGAAGAGTGTGTGTTGGGCAGACAATCATATGAAGTGACATGGATAACAGGAATTAAAGAATTTATTGATGATAAGAAAATAATTTGTGATGAGCAAAAAAAAAACAGAATTGCCAAAACAATCATATACAATAAAAGAACTTCTGGAGGCATCACAATCCCTGACTTCAAATTCTACTCCAGAGCTACAGTACTGAAAACAGCCTGGTATTGGCATAAGAACAGACAGGAGGACCAGAGGAACTGAATAGAAGACCCGGATATCAATCCACACACCTTCGAACACCTGATTTTTGACAAAGAAGCAAAAAATATCAAATGGAAAAGTACAGCATATTTAACAAGTTGTGCTGGCATAACTGGATATCAACATGTAGAAGAATGAAAATAGACCCATACCTATCACCATGAACAAAATTCAAGTCCAAATGGATCTAAGACCTCAACATAAAAGCAAACACACTGAACCTTATAGATGAGAAAGTGGGAAGTACACTTTAACACAGTGGCACAGGAGACCACTTTTTAACTATAACCCCAGCAGCACAGACACTGAGAGAAATAATTAATAAATGGGACCACCTGAAAGTGAAAAGCTTCTGTAAAGCAAAAAATATGGTAAAGAAGACAAAATAACAGCCTACAGAATGGGAAAAGATCTTCACTAACCCCACATCAGACAGAGGTCTGATCTCCAAAATATACAAAGAACTCAAGAAATTGGTCATCAAAAGAACACATAATCCAATAAAAAAAAATAACATACCTAAACAGAGAACTCTTAACAAAGGAATCTAAAATGGCTGAAAAACACCTAAGGAAGTGTTCAACAACCTTATTCATCAGAGAAATGCAAATCAAAACAACTCTGAGATTCCATCTTACACCTGTAAGAATGGCCAGGATCAAAAATACTGAAGACAACTTCTGCTGGAGTGGTTATGGGGAAAAGGGAACACTTCTGCATTGCTGGTTTGAGTGCAAACTGGTACAACCTTTTTGGATGTCAATGTGGTGATTTCTCAGAAAATTAGGAAACAACCTTCCTCAAGACTCAGTAATACAACATTTGGGCATATATCCAAAGGAGGGGTACAGAGAAAAATGTAGAGCTCAATAAAAATCAATAAAAAATAATTTGTGATGAGTTACAAAACTCTGTAAAATAAAAGACCAAAGTTTGGGTTATAGCTGCATAGTAAAGTACTTGCCTAGCATGCCCAAGACTTTAATTTGAGGTCTGATGCAAAAGAAAGGAGAAATAGTAGATGGAAAGAAAATTAAAAGGAGAGAAAAACAGAGAAAACAAGTGCCTGGTATGTAATATTAAAATATTTTGTTAAAATAGGCTTCCAAAATCCAGGCACTAAAGCAATTACAACCTCTTATATTAAATTAATAATTTGAAAAAAATCTTTGGGAAACACACAAACACATTTATATATATACATACATACATACAAACATACAAACATACATACATACATACACACACTTTTAAAAACAATCGGCAAATTTCCTAACCTTGGTGGATATAAAATCATGACACAAAAATCAACTACCTTCCCAACATCAGAAAAAGCAATGAGTTATGAATAAGTCTCCCTAAGAAGTGAATGGATTATACATTACAAAAGCGAAGTACAAATGAATACCAATGGTTTGAAAAAAGTAATGCTTAGATTTGTTGGTTACTCAAAGAAATTAATTTTGTCAAATTTCTCATATGTGTGACAAAATTCTTGATAAAACCAATTTCAAGGAAGAAGGATTGATTTTGATTCATAGTTCCTTGGGATTTCAGCACATATCAAGGCATACAAATTATGCTATTGGGAGCTACTGGGTGCTGAGCAGCCTTTACTAACTAAGGGTGCAGCAGAGGCCTCTCACATTGTAATAAGCCATGAAGCAGATATCATAGGGAAGAACTGTAAACCAATTACTTTCAAGATCCCTGTCTAAATGATTTATATCTGCTAGCTATATCACATGTACCAAAAGTTTTGCAGTGTTTCAAAGCAGCACTACCAATGACTATTATGAAAATAAGTAGTATTAGTGAAGATGAAGACAAATTGGAACACTTATCTTGTTTTGATAAGAATTTAAAATTGTTCAACCATTACGTAAAACAATAAAAAAGCATCTAGGCACTTAAAATCTAATTAGAATATGGTATTAAAACACTGAACTTTGAGCACTATTTTAAAGAGACATTTGTGTATCCATGCTCTTTGTAACATTATTCACTTTAGCCAATAGGGAGGAGCAAAATAAATATCAAGCAACAGCTGAATGGAGAGAGAAAATGTGGTAGATACATACAATGAAGTGTTATGTAGCTTTTAAAAGGATGAGAATAACACCATGTGACTTATTCATGGGTTAACCATGAATAAGTAATGGCAAATTAAGTAAGCTAATGAAAACAACTTAAAATGCCATATAATTTTATTGATAAGAAGTATCTAAAACAATCAATATAGAAATAGACATAAGTAGGAACAGGAAGAGAATGTTTGGGAACTGCACCTAATAATACGTATTTAGGTAAGGAACACATATTTAAAAGAGGTTGTATTATGTCCTAAAGATATGGTCTTTCCCTCTTAATTTCCAGACATTCATCAAAAACCTTTATTTGATACTTGCACACTCATATTCATTGCTAGACTATTCACAATCACTATGAAATATAATCTACACAGATGCACATCAGCTAATGAATAGATAATGAATGTGTGTACATACACTCAACAGAATTGTATTCAACAGGAGAAAATGAAATTTGGTGTAACCAAATTAAGCTGGAAAAGGTTGTACTGAATGAAAAGACAGATTTAGAAACACAAACATCACATCTCTCATATTTGTATCCAAGATTTGAATCTTGAGATTCATGTGTTTAATTTGGAGTACCTATGGATGCCAAGAAACTAAAAAAAAAAAAAAATCTATGGGAGAGGATGCTTTAAGAAAGGCTTGAAAGTAGAAAAAAAATGTATGAAATATATGTCCTAGAATGCTGAAGCATGCATGGACAGCCCTATATTGCGGTTCTGTTGAACTTGTCTATGTTGATTTTCATGCTCTAAGTTGATGAAGACAATTGACCAGGTCTCTTCAACTGAGAGTAGAACATACATTTACAAAAAAGAGAGAGTTTTCAGTTACTGGGAGTTTTAAGTAGTGATGAGAGTGGGGAAATATACAACCTCACCACTATAGATGATAAGACACACTATCGAGACATGACACATTTTGATTATAGTATTCAGAGAAGTCAAGCTGGATCTTAGCTATAAACTCCTCCCACCCCATTTCATAGAGTAGGAAGTTACTATATGATTTACTTAGGGAGAAAATAAATGACAGAGTTAGTTGTGAACTCTACATTTAATATCAACAGATCAAAACTATCTGATATTGTGAGCTCAGATGTGAGCTCAAAAACACATGGTTAGGAAAATCATAGGCTTTAATAGAGAATTTGGCTGCTGTTAGTTAAACCAACATACTAGCAAATTGTTTTCTAAATATGTTTGTATACATCGACAGATACTACTCTGACATAATCAGGGAAGCTTCTCTCTCTCTATTTCTCTCTCTCTATTTCTCTCTCTCTATTTCTCTCTCTCTCTCTCTCTCTCTCTCTCTCTCTCTCTGTCTTAGTTTTTCAAAACAGGGTTTCTCTTTAGCTTTGGAACCTGTCCTGGAGCTAGCTCTTTTAGACCAGGCTGGCCTCGAACTCACAGAGATCCGCCTGCCTCTGCCTCCCGAGTGCTGGGATTAAAGGCGTGCGCCACCACCGCCCTACTGAGATGATTCTCTTTGCAAAAAACAGAGATTCTCAAGTTCTGAGAATAAGGACCAGCTGAGAACACTGCTTTGCAGATGGCATTTAGAGCACTCTATGTAGCGCTGAAGGACCACGGGGGAATGGGGATGGAAAGAAATGCAAAGCCTGAGGATGCAGAGAAGAGTTGTAAAGTTCAATCTTCTGGACACGCCACACTCTTTGCAATCATTAACTAAGACATGTGCACAGGTCATGGCTCAAACAAGTCTTGTAAATACCAGCCACAGGTGAAGGGAGTCTCCTGGGGTCCTAACATTTTCTGCTCGTCTGTTTACTATTAATAGATTCTAGGAGAATGAAGTTGTTATCAGTTGTACCCACTGATAAGTCCATCAGGATCCACTCCACTGTATATTCTAAACCCATGACAACCCAAGTATCCCTGGTTAAACTCAGTAAGTAGCAAAATTCAACCAAAAAACATGAATATGAGATTTCTAAAAACGAGAAATTGATAAGTGTGGGAAGAGAGTAATCAGAAAGTATTATACACATGCATTAAATCATCAAAGAAGAAAATTAACAAACTGAGAAATAGGAAATTTAAAAGTTGACAGAAATACAAAATTTTCCTTCTCTGTAGGAATAACTGTGGACAACTAATATATGTCAATAAGTTCAGTTGGAAAGGTACAAAATTTATCTTATCATTCACAGTAAAATACTGATACATATGCTACATGATTCAAGCTGTCACATATTGCAACACAGTTTCAGTCCAGATGATATCTGGGGTTGGGGGGTGGCAAATTTGGGACATATGGAGCATTATGGATGATAGTCTTTCTGAGAAGCTAAAAATATTCTAACATATATTTCCAATTGTTTCTCGCTTATTGGAGATATATTACCTCATATGTCCTAGTGTGAACAGCCTACACAACCAGGCTTCTCCTCTCCTTCAAAGTATTAGTAGTGAAAATGAAGGAAGTAGGAAAAACCAGTGAATACGGGTTCTCTTATTCAATTATTAATTGTAATTAATAATTAATTACAATTATGACATATATAATTGTATATATGTACAAACACATATATATATAATTATGATACCTAAGAGATAAACAAAAAAAGAGAATTATACATTAAGCCCAAGAAAGTCTGTAACATGGAAAGTTCCAAGAGATGGCATTAATATGAAGGGTATAAAATTTTAGACAAAAAATGGAATCTAGTAGTTATTTACTATATGTTTTTAATGAGTTCTTTCAAGTATCTGGACCTTGTATAATATTTAAAATGAAGAAAGACCTAAGTTCCCTGCTGTGGGATCCCCCTCTGTATACTGTGAATGTGTTTTGTTACCAGTGGTTAATAAAGAGTCTGCTTTGGGTCTAAAACAGGGCAGAATAGAGCAAGGTGGGAATTCCAAGCAGAGATAAAAGAGAAAAGTAGGCGGAGTTGAGGAGACAGCATATAGCTGCCAAAGGAGAGAGACACCCCAGAAAATTATCTGTAAACCTCGAGTCTCATGGTAAAATATATAATAATAGAAATGGGTTCATTAAGATGTAAGAATTAGTTAATGAGAAGCTTGAGCTAATAGGCTAAGCAATGTTGTAATTAATATAATTTCTGTGTAATTATTTGGGTCTGGGTAGCTGGGAAATAAACAAGCAGTCTCTGCCTAGATTACCCAGAGAAGGTGATTACATATAGCATAGGTGACTTTTGCTATTGTTAGTTTCTTAGAAAGTGTTAAGTCTTTTTCATTTACATGGAAGAAGGAGACTAGAAGATAAAATTAGACAAAAAACTTTAAACACAATGTCTTTGTATGTGGAGTGCCCTCACATAGAATCACACATTCATGTTTTCAAGGAATATCTTATCTTTTAAGGTCTTATAATCTTTTCAAAGTCAACACTGATTGCATATGCATGTAGTTACTAGTTTACAATGAAACATTATTTTAAAAAATAATTTTCTATATCTTAGGTTTATTATCCTTACCTAACTAGGGGGAAAATAGTTCTCTGAAAGCCAAAAAATGTTTTAATCAAATTCAAGTGTATCACAAACAGTCTACATCTAAGATCCCAGTATTAAAAATGTGCAGTATTTTATATAAATTTTAAAATAAAGTTTCAGATTATTTTTCATATGCATGAGTACTCTTCACAACTTGAGTATTAACAAAGTACATTATAATATTCATATTTAGTATGTATCTTTCATTAAACAAAGTAAAGGATTTAATACTTTTGTGACCAAATAAATTTATTATACCAACATACAAATAAGGAAATGAGGTCAAACACTGCCTTCAATATTTATATATATATATATTGCTTAGTCATTGAACATTATATCTGAAGACCAAAAATCTACATCTCACAGGTTATTCATTGTCAAGGATACTCAAAAGACAAAAGCACCCAAACTCAAGATAACAACCATGCAGATCAAGTTACCAAAGAATATGTTCTTGGTGACCCCAAACCCCAGAATCTTCTGGAACTATCCTGCTGTCCTGGAGCGACAATACTGCCTTGATGAATATTTTCCTGAGTTTAATCCAGAAGAGATCAGTCATATTTTTACTTGGAAACACAGTAGAGCTTCAAAGGATGGTTGATCTTGTCTGATGGAGGAATTAGTATACCAAAGCCACTGGGCCAAAACTGGGTAACTGCCTTGACTAATTTTTCATGTAAGATCACAGAGGTCACTTACCCTCAAGTCTGCCTACCTGGACACCAAGAAAAATGTCAGAGAACTTAAGAACACTACCTGATGAGGGTCAAGGTAAAATCAAAGAAGGGCATATTTTCCCCAGGCCAACAGAGTCAAGGTACAGTACCCAGTGAATTATGGGAAATAGACTTCACTGAAGTATAGACAGAACTGTATGGTTATAATCATCTGTTGATCTTTGTTGATACCATCATAGGCCTTTTCATCCTGAACTGAAATGGCCAAAGTGGTACCTCAGAAATTAATATTGGAAATTATTCCCAGAATTGGCATCCCCATATCTCCGCAGTCTGAAAATGACCCAACCTTCATGACCAAGTTATCTCAATTGTTTTCTAAGGCCCTTAACATAAACTGGAAACTTCACTGTATCTTCAGAGCTCAGGAAAAATAGAATGAGCAGAAATTTAATAGAAACTTTAACTAAATGTACTCTTGAAACTGGTGGTACCTGGGTTGACCTTTTGTCTTATCCCCTTCTCAGAGTCTGATATACTTCCTTCTGAGAAAATTCACTCCGTGTCTATGGACAATGATCACTTTTCCTAATTCTTCGGGTAGATGCTGGACTATTATCAGATTGTCCCACTCCAATCTCTTCGTCCTTAAAAGGGTTGCAATTAATCTGGATAAGATTCTCCCACAGTCCATGCTGCTGAACCTGTTGGGGCCTGCCCACCTGATCACCCATTTTAGCCTAGAGATGCAATATTCATTTGCCACTTTAAAAATCAATGACTTGAACCTAGGAAGAAAGCACCTTCTATCGTTATTCTCAGGACTCCTACTGCTGTTTAAATCACTGGAATTTCTGCCTGTATATTCATCACTCATACCTCAAAAAGGCACCCGAGGAACCCACGGAAGAGAAGGCCAACCCACAAAGGTGGAAAATGACTAAAATGGCACCTGTAAACCCAGCCACACTTTCTTGAAAAATGTAGAGCTCAATAAAAATAAACTTTAAAAAAATCTTTTGAAAAATTTTACTCATATGTGCTATAGGAAAAAACCCCATACTTTCTAGCCAGGCAATTGTGGCATGCACCTTGAATCCCAGCACTTGGGAGGCAGAGAAAGGCAGATCTCTGTGAGTTGGAAGCCAGCCTAGTCTACAAAGCAAGTTCTGGGAATGCCACAGTGTTACACAGAGAAACATTATCTTTAAAAACCAAAAATAAAATTTAAAAATCAAGCATTCTAAAGTGATGTTTAATATAACATTGTGTTTTTACAATTGAAATTTTTATTATGATTGTCCTATGGCCAACAGTTTTGTTATTTTTTTTCACAAACTCTGCAAACAGAATCTAAATTCATCTTGACAGAGAGAAAAAAAAGAGTCATCCTTATCAAAGGAAACACCATGATATTGTCATGCTTTGTTAATGATTGCATTATCTGCCAGGGCTCAAAGTTTGAACACACAAAAAAGGAACAAATAGATTATAGCCAGATGGATGGAGGATACTTGGCATGGACTAATTTAACTGATCAATCCCAAAATAATATCATGAACTTCAGCATAATCGAATACTCTTTAAAGGGTTCTGATAACGGAAATTGAAAGTGTGCTAAAATAAGAAGGTAAATGAATTATTTATTAATCACTTCAACTGGATGTAACATACTCAGAGTTCCCTGTTTTTAACTAATAATGTAAAACATAATTTCTGGTTCCATTTAGCACTAAAAAGGTGATGAGAATATTCCTTCTGTGTCAGAAGAAATCCATCTATTCCTGACTTTTAAAAAGAAATTTATATGGAATGGGGGGTTCTAATTAAAATTAAAAAGGATAACAGGGGACAAAATAGGACATGTCCCTTTTAATATTTCAAAGACTGTGTTGCTTGTTTGTTCCTGACTGCTCAGCAGCTCAGACCCGAAATAATCACACAGAAACTGTATTAATTAAATCATTGCTTGACCCCTTAGCTCTAGCTTCTTATTGACTAACTATTACATATTAATTTAACTCATTTCTATTAATTTTCTATTAAACTGTGTATCACCACGTGGCTGTGGCTTACCAGTTAAAGTTCTGTTGTCTGTCACTGGCAGGGCTACATGACTTCTCTCTAACTACTCCTTTCTCCCAGCATTCAGCCTAGCTTTCTCTGACTACCACTATTCCCTGCAAAGGTCCAAGTCAATTTCTTCATTAACCATTGGTATTCTCTGCATACAGAGGGTAATCCTATATCAAGACTGTGACTGATACTCCCGTTGATAATATCTTTTTCCTCCATCATTTATATTTTGATTACACAAATGTCCCTTTTTATTGGAATTTCACTTCTTAACCCACTCTCTCCTTTGGTAAACAATTGCTATTGGAATGGACTTTTTCTGTGAAAATATACTTATTCTGCATTCCCAGCAGGATATAAGGGTTTATATGTGATAGGATGTGTTATACCTGTTCAATTCAACAAATCTTTATAATTTGTTAAAAGAATTAGAAGAGCTCTTCCTGAAAATTGTGATGATTCCTTACATCTATTCAACCCCACTATAGTTGCTGCTACCACAACCTGTTACCTATACCAGGATATGCTAATTGAACTACAGAGTTTCTATGAGAGAATGGACAAGATCAAAAAAACTGATGACAACTTTGCTGTAGGAAGTCTTACAGCTTGTGGTTACCCGCCTACTGGGGTGTGGCCTCTTAGACCATATATGTGGATGAAGAACATGCATCTGCCCCTTATTCCTTTTCTGCTCTTTCAGATTGCTGGATTGCTGGATTTGATCTCTGTTCACTATTCAATCAGAGAATTCTGATTTGTGAGCTTATCCCTTAATAAATAACCATCTATTTCTCAATTCTGAGCTAGTGTAGGATTTTTTTAAGCATCTGTTCCACACAACTTATGCTGGAGAGGATGTGGGGATATGGGATAAAAAAAAAAAAACACTCCTCTGTTGCTGGTGGGAGTGCAAACTGGTACAGCCCCTTTGGATATAAGTATGGTGATTTCCCAAAAAAATTAGAAAACAACCTAGCTCAAGATCCAGCAATACCACTTTTGGGTGTACACCCAAAGGATGATCAATTATACCAAAAAATCATGTGCTCAACTGTGTTCATAGCTCAATTGTTTGTCATAGCCAGAAACTGGAAACAACCTGAATACTCCTAGACCAAAGAATGGATAATGAAAATGTGCTACATTTATGTAATGGAGTACTACACAGTAGAAAAAAATAATGACATCTTGAAATTTGTGGTCAAATAACTGGATCTAGAAAAAAATCATATGGTGTGAGGTAATCCAGACACAGAAAGACAAATATTATATGTACGCACCCATAAGTGGCCTTTAGACATAAAGCAAAGAAAAACCAGCCTACAATTCACAACAGCAGAGAACCTAGACAACAATGAGAATCCTAAGAGGGACATACTTGGATCTAAACTACATGGAAAGCAGAAAAAGACAAGACCTCCTGAGTAAATTGGGAACATGGGGACCATGGGAGAGGGTTGAGGGGGAGGGGAGAGGCAGGGAGGGAAGCAGAGAAAAATATATAGCTTGATAAAATCAATAAAAAAGGAAAAAGAAAAAGAGAGAGGTTTCTAAAATAGTCTGTCTAATTTCCGAAACTACTAATATAGAAACAATAATATTAGCAGAAATTGATCAAAAACTGGAAAAATGTGAACAATTGTTCTTCAAATTAGAGCTATAGTAGATTTATTGTTTCTTAAATATGATCTAGGTTATTAAAATTTACTGGAAAGAGCTGTTTTAAGATCTCTGATTTCTCTCATATGTTGGCAAACAATATGATAATTTACATAAAATATAGACAAAGTCTCTAAAACAAATTTAGCCTGGTCAATATGGTGAAATTTGTTCTCCCCTTCATTGGCCCTCTAATATTATTTCTACCAATTATTGTAATCAGACCCTTTGCTCTCCAATGTACCACTAATTTGATAACCCAAATATATTAAACAATTCTAGAACCATTGGTGATCAACTTCATCCTCCTATCAAATATTTTACTGGGAAATATAAGTCAAGGTGGGAATGAAGAACTTGACTGACTTCAGTTTTATGTCAGGATCTAGTTTGGCGTATTTTTAAAAATTAGTTTCTATTTATTATGAGACTTGAGTTGCTCTCTGTTTCCTAGAACTTAATCTTCCACAAGTAAGATCTTGATGTGTTTTTGAGAATACTCTTACCCTTCCTGACCCTCCAAGACTCCTCCCTAATCACTTGGCAGATGCCCACATGATGATTTTTTAAAATATTTTTGTATTTCTTTATGGCACCATTATTTTCTGTTGGGTGAAGCTGCTTGTTCATTCCTGACTACCCAGACAATGAAATAATCACTCAGAAATTATCTTATTTGCAATAATCTTTGGCCAATAGCTGCAGAGTATTTCTGACTAACTCTTATACACTAAACTAACCCATCTCCATTAATCTGTCTATCATATGTGGTTGTGGCTTACTGGGTAAAATTCCATATGGTATCTGTGTCCAGTGGGGTTACATAGCTTTTCCTTTATTTGCCCTTTCTCCCAGCATTCAGTTTAGTTCTATTCAGCCTAGCTCTATTATTACCTATCATAGGCCAAAGCAGTTTATTTATTCATTAACAAATGAAAGCAACAAATAGACATAAGTACTTCTCACACCATTTCCCCTTTTCTGTTTAAATAAAAAGTGAAGTTTTAACTTTAACATAGTAAAATTACATATAACCATATAGATTTCAAGCAAGAATTATAGTTACAATATTGATATATACTTTATCTTTTATAATAACTAAGGAAAACTATAACTATAACTATCTAGTCCTCTACTCATCAAAGAATCTAGAAGGATATAATATTATCTAAGTAAACAGGAAGTGCATTATACGCAATTTCCAAAACTCTAAAATTGACAGTGACATCTCAATGCCTGGATAGTCACCCAAAGTTCTTCTGTACTATTCCATATGCCCATAGGATCTGGCAGACTTTTGCATAAAGCAGGAGATTTTGAAGACAGTTCCACCTATATGGACAGTTTGTCAGTCATTTTCTCCTGTGTCCTGCAGAATTTCTGGCAGAGTCTTTTGTGAAGCAGAAACCCCAAAGGACCATCTCACCTTTAGACAAGTTCAACAGTCATTTTCTTTTGTGGGTTCTGTGTATCCTGTTTATACAGCCTAACATGAAGCAGTCCAGGTAAGAGCAGTTTCTTGACCAAATGGCTTACAAATTCCATGAAGAGCCTCTTTGATGTCCATCATCTTCAAAGTAGATTGGTGCTGCTAGGAGCAGATGTGCCTTACTTTCATGAAAAGTCCTAAGTTTTTAAAACATTTTAAATGCCATATTCTGAAGGTCTCTGAAAAATTTGAAGAATACCTATCTAACTGAAATATATCTCTATCTATCTAGAAAACCTAACATGACTACAAGCTTGATTATTATAGATGATTATCTATTAACCTATATTTCTTAGTTATACATTAATTTTTAAATGAACTACACAAACACAATACCTTAATCAAGAGAAGAAATTTTAATATTTATATACTTATCTATCTATATATGTAACAATATTGACATTGAATTTGTATCAATAAACCAAGATCCATACCAATGCAAATCTTTATAGCATATCCCCTTTTAAATGTAAACAAATACTGATGAACAATATTTGGGAGTTTAGGTGTAGTTTTCTCCAAAATGCTTTCTGCTTTTTGTTGGTTGAAGTATTTTCTTTATGGGGGATTTTACAGAGATCTTTCAAGTGTTCTTGGTCCATCAAACCACATTAGTCTAGAAGGAATATACAAGATTCCATCTTCTGTGGAAACAAAAGCAGAACCTCTTTTCCAAAGCAACATATCCTTAGACCCAAATTTTGAAATCAAGATCCCATTAAAATATATATGTTACTTTAGCATAGCATGTCTCTCTGTACTTAGCTCATTCTCAGGTAAAACATTCAAAGAAAGCACAATAATAAACATAATCCAGTCTCTCTTTTTATTTTCCATATTTATGTGGCTTATTTTTCTATACTCTGAAGCCACTAAACAATCCCACACCAGTTAAGAATTATGGATAATAAAAAGGTTATTTATTTAAGGGGAAAGACTTAGAGATCACCATCCCAAACAGCAGTCCTCTTATCACAAACAGGAAACAGAGCGTCTAGCAGCCGTTTTCCCTGCTTTTTAAAGTATAAGAGACCATGCTCCAGTGGGCTGGTATCTTAAAGGCTATTGGCTGAAGGAGCAGAATGTGCTCCTGCAGCACCTCCCACTTTTGTTTAAATAATAGAGTTCCAAGCCAAATACAAAACTATATACACTAGGAACAGATATCAAGTATAATTAGAATTACATCCAGCATAAACAATATTAAGCAAGGAACATATCCTAAATGTTTTAATAAATATTCTATCCTATGGAGTCTAAGTCTTGTATAGAAAATGGCTTGCCTAGATCATAAGAGGACAGTAACTACGACTATCTAATCTTCAACACCATCAAAGGCTTGAGAAGGGATATAATATTACTTGAGTAGGCAAGAAGTACACTCAAGTAGCTTCCAAAGTAAGCAATATATGATGCAGACAATTAGCTACCTGAGCAATCACCCAAAGTCTCATTTTGAAAAGTTGAAGCAACCAACTTTGGCTAAGGCCTAGTGTAACTGACAGACCATTTTCAGAGGGAGGAAATTTTTAAAAACCATTTTACCCTGTCTAGCAATATTTGACAGTCCTGCTTATCCATTCCTGGATACTATGTAACTTGTCAGTGGTTGAGGCATTGTCAGTTCCTTACCCAAAGGCCAGTTTTGCCAAGAAGAAAACAAGCTCCATGTGGAGTGTCTTCAGTGCTCAACATTCTCTTGGGAATAGATTGGTGCTGTCAAAAGCAATCATGTATCATGTCAAAAGAATCCTAAGTTATTTAAATGCCATCTTCCACAGATCCTTGAAGTGATTGAAGAATACCTATCTAGACAGAATACAGTCTCTATGTATCTAAGGAACCTAATTGATCTAACTGTAGGTACAACAAACATGAACAACTATTGACCTATAATAATATGAAAATATACCCTAAAAGTTGTATCAATATACAAAATGTCCTAAACCGAGGTAGAAACATGCATATATACAATCTGACAAAATAACTTTGTATATATGTACAAATAATGTAAACAAAAGTGACAAATATAATTTGAACTTGTATTAATATACAAAAACTATACCAATGTAAATTATCCATAAATAATAACTCACAAGTATTCACTCTATTACACACTATTAATATCTTCCCCTTTTTTTGCACAAACATAGTTTTCACCCCAACCTTCTATCTAGTACAAGTAATAATCAACAACCCCTAAACAGTGTTCCCAACAAGATAGACAAACTTTTTTGGGATGGGGGTGTCATCTTCTTGAATTGCTTCCACTATCATGGGGGCAATGTTCTCTTAATGGGATCCTTCAAAAGTTAAGTGTTGGTTAAGTTCCAAAATTACTGTCTAGTATAGTTGCAAACAATTTCTGAGCAGTCAATAGTTATTTTTTTTCAAAGTTCACATTTGGAGTTCTGGCCAGAATATGAGAATGTGCAACATTTCAGCAGCTGGTACCCAAAACATACATAAAATGAAGAATATGATATAGACAAAATAGGCATGGAGAAGATAATTTTTTTCCTAAAATCTTCTTTTTGTCTCATACCAGATAGCTCCCGATATGAGACAGAAACTATGAATGTTCCTCTTAAAAACAAGCTTGGATTTAGAGAAGTACAGAGACATTGTCCAACTCCAAAACCAGATAAATATATTGATAAATAGATAGATAGATAGATAGATAGAGATAGATAGATAGGTATGTGTGCATGTGTGTGTACATATAAATGTAAGTGTAACCAGTACTTTTATACATAATCTGTATTCTGTTGTCTATATCATCCTTAGTGGATAGTTATTTTTTGTTCTGTCAGCATTCAAATATCCAGAGTCTCTTGAGGTTTTGATGATGTGTAATTTTCCTGCAAAATTATGAGCAGAACCCTGCCCCAACTCTATATGGCTTTCCATACCACCTGTATGGCTGCCACCATTGTGGATGAGCTGTCATTTCTCTGTTTCAATAGGTTTCACCTTTTCAAAATGAATCTTCATTAATTTTAATGGTATTCATAATTTTTCATCTCCTGTTGAAACAAG
Organism: Ondatra zibethicus; assembly: GCA_004026605.1. NCBI lineage: Eukaryota > Metazoa > Chordata > Mammalia > Rodentia > Cricetidae > Ondatra > Ondatra zibethicus. The sequence goes on from PVIU01017542.1 coordinate 25,428, forward strand.
AGCAAAACCCCTTCCCCAGTGTATCACATCTCCTGGTTTCCATTGTGAGGTCAGCACATCCTTGAAATAAACTAGTTGATTCAATTCAAAAGACTTTTCTATTATCCAATGATTCTCTGCTGCTGTTTTCCTTTTCTCATTAGCGTTTAGAAAATTCAAGGTTAATAAAGCATTATGCAATCTATTTCTGGGGGTATTTTCCATCCCTTTCTGTTTGTTCTGCTTATCCTTTATACTACGATTTGACCTTTCTATAACTGCCTGACCTGTAAGATTATTTGGTATACCTATAATGTTCTTTATATTATAATAAGCAAAAAAACTGTTTCATTTTCTTAGATACATATGCTAGACAATTGTCTGTCTTTATTTGTTCAGGGATGCCCATGATGACCATAACTTCTAATAAATGTGTGATTACTGAATCAGCCTTCTCTGAGTTCAAGGCAGTTGCCCATTGAAAACCTAAATACATGTCTATGGTGTGGTGTATATATTTTAATTTACCAAATTCTGTAAAGTGAAACACATCCATCTGCCAGATTTCATTCCTTTGAGTACCCTTAGGGTTAGTCCCTTAAGGCAATGGTGTTTGATTATAGAAAGAACAAGTAGGACACAACTTTATAATCTCCTTAGCTTTTTGCCATGTAATAGAAAACTCTTTCTTTAAACCTTTGCTATTGAAATAATGTTGTTTTTTTATGAAATTCAGAGGCCTACAACACATTTCCAATGAATAATTCATCAATTTCTGTGTTATTTTCTGTTAGAGGACCTAGCAGACCCGTATGGGATCGGATGTGTGTTATGTACATACCACAAAGCCTATTCCTGATTATGTTTTATACCTGGATGAACAATGAAGTCAATTCCATATCATCTGGTATAAATTCAGCAGTTTCAGTATGTAAAAGAACTCTTTCTGCATATTGTGAATCATTAACTATATTAAGAGGTTCTTTAACATCCCTTAGAACCATAAGAATAGCATATGATTCTGCCTTCTGGACAAAATTATAAGGGCTATGTTCGACCTTACTTAATTCTTCTGATTTGTAACTACCTTCCCTATTTTATTTTCATCAGTATAAAATGTACTGCCTCCAGTTATTGGTGCATCATGTACAATTTGGGGAAGAATCCAATAAGTTTTCTTTATAAGGTTATGTCTATCACTTTTGGGATAATTGCTATTAATTTCTCCCAAAATATTAGCACAAGCCCTTTGTCAGGGTTCATTGTCTTCCTATAAGTTTTTTTATTTTATCAGTAGTGAAATGCACTATAATCTCTGCTGGGTCTATACCTGCTAGTTATTGAAGTTTCAGTTTACCTTTTATAATTAATTCAGAGACTTTTTCCACAAAAGTTTTTAATATTTTACTTGGTTTATGTGGTAAAAAGATCCATTCTAAGATAATATCTTCCCTCTGCATTAAAGTTCCTTTAGGAGAAATTCTGGAAGGGAATATGAGTAGAATACAATTTAAGATTTGGATTTACCCTATCCATATGTGCCTCCTGTAATTTCTCCTCAACCGTCACCAATTCCCTTTCTGCTTCAGCTGTTAATTCTCTGAGACTATTCAAGTCTTTATCATCATCTAAGGTTTTGTTTAAATGAATTATAAGATCAGGTGTTATCCCAACAGCTGGTCATAGACTGGAAAAGTCTCGCAATAATCTTTGAAAGTCATTAAGTGTTCGCAACCAGTCTCTCCTAATTTGTGCTTTTTGTGTTCTAATTTTCTGTAAGCCTATTCTGTAACCTAGGTAATTAACAGAATCTCCTCTTTGATCTTTTCAGAAGCAATTTGTAATCCCCATTTAGGAAAGACTTTCTTTACTTCTTTAAACATTCTTTCTAAAGTATCTGTATTTGAATCAGATAACAAAATGTCATCCATATAATGGTAGATTATAGACTTAGGAAATTGCTTAAGTATTATTTCCAATGGCTGGCTGACAAAATATTGGCACGGAGTGAGGCTATTGAGCATTCCCTGTGGGAGGAAGGTCCATCGATATCTTCTAGTAAGCTGAGAATTATTATAAGTAGGCATTTGAAGGCAAACTTTTCTCTGTCCTTTTTTTGTAAAGGTATGGTGAGAAAACAATCCTTTAAATCAATAACTATGAGAGACCATCCCTTTCATAACAGAGAAGGCAGAGGAATTCCAGATTGTAGCGGGCCCATAGGTTGAATAACCTTCTGGATAGCTCTTAGATCTGTCACCATTTTCTGTTTTCCAGATTTCTTTTTAATAGCAAATACAGGAGAATTGCAAGGGCTAGTAGATTCTTCTATATGTCGAGCATCTAGTTGCTCTTGTAGCAGCTGTTCTAAAGCCTGCAACTTTTCCTCAGCTAGAGGCTACTGCTTAACCCATATTGGTTTCTCAGTTAACCATTTTAAATGCAGGGCTCTTGGTACCTATGAAGATTTATCTTCATAGATTTATCTTCATGAGCTTTGTGCTCATGTACAGCCCAAATGGCTGGTGTCCGTTGTCTATAATACCTTCTAATATTTTCCTCAGAAACATAAGTTTTGGCAGCGGCAGGAATGTTAATCTGGGTATTCCATTGCTGCAATAGGTCACAACCACAGAAATTCACTGCAAAATTGGCTATATATGGCCTTAGTCTTCCTATTTGCCCTTCTGGCCCTAAGCATTCAAACCATCTTGTGCTTTATTTACCCCAGATAGGGTTCCAATTCCTAGGAACTGAACATCTACGTCTTGAAGAGACCAGTTCGGATGTCAAGATTCTGGAGTAATGATACTTATATCTGCACCCATATCTAATAAGCCTTCAATAAAAATGCCATTTATACAAACTCTTAGCTTTGGTCTTTGATCATTTATAGAAGTCTGCCAAAATATATGTTTCCTCTCTCCTACTGGAGTTTTTGACTCATCCTCCACATTTAACCAATCATTCAGACCAGTATTGCTTTTTAGAGCAGATATTGGATTTTTAAATTTTCCTGGCAAGACACATTCTCCACAGTAACTGGAATGACTGGACCACAATTGTCATGGGGGCCTGCGAGAGGCCCACGCATGGTGTTTCCTGATGGTATGGGGTTGCCTTGTCTATCTGTCCTTGATGTACATTCATTGGTCCAATGTCAACCTTTGCCACATGTCCTACATATGCCTGGAGCCTGAGTCCTCCTATTTCTGCCATTCCTAGAGGAGGCATTATTCCTAGGAATCTGTTGTCTACAATCCTTTTTCAGATGTCCCATTATACCACAGTTAAATCATCTGGTATTCTGATGTCATCTCTTACCATTGGAAATTGCTTCCCCTACCCAATCTTTAGTACCATAGTCAAATATCTCGACATTCATTGTATGCAAGACCCATATAGCCATGGGTGCCGATCTGATCTTTAAAAGCCCAAGGATCTGTTTGAATTCAATGTTGGCATTCTCATAAGCCAAAGATTCAATTATTATATGTCTAACTTCTGGATCAGTTACCCCTATTTGTACAGCCCTAGTTAGTCTTTGCAAAACATCACTGAAAGTTTCTCTCTGACCCTGTTTAACCCTAAGATATGATTCAACTGTCTTTCCTAGTTCCTGAATCCTGTCCCAAGCCTTTAAATCTGCTGTGGTACATAGGGACAAGGTGTGGTCATCATAAAGAGCATGATCCTGAGTATCAGAGTAAAGTCCTTCACCTAGAATTTGATCTAGGGAAATCTCAAGTCGTTTTTCTTGTTCTTGTTGCTCTAAAATTCTTGCTTCCTCTTTTAAAAATCACCTGCAAAGCAATGTGGTCCACTTTCTAGGACTGCTGAGATTAACTGAGTCAACTTGAGGCATGGCTTTGCTACTGAAAGCCCACATTTTGACCATTTCCATAAAAAAGGATGAATGTAGTCCATAATTTACAATTGATTGTTTAATTACTTTTAGATCAGTTACACATATGGGCTACCATATATATTCCTTGACAACCTTAGGATACTTGGAGCCAGATACTTTTTCTGATGTTATTACTGGAAAGGCAGGCAGAACTCTGGGGAAGCTATCCTGGAGATTTTTACATACCAATGAGGTTAAATTTTGCCTTTTTACCTTTTGTTCCTGGTCATCAAATTCAATAATTTCCTTAATCTTTTCAAATCTTTTTACCACTGTTTTTTGTAGTGTCTGGATCTTATTTCCAGTGTTCTGCTCTAATGCCCTCACTGAGAATTCCAAGGTATGAAGTCTGTCCAATAGAGATAATGTTTCATCCTTGGACATAATATTTATAGCATGCATATTACCTTCCTGGAGAGACATTCTATCAATCAATCTGTCATACCCCTTTGACCAAGTCCAATTACGTCCAATTCAACAGTGTGAATTCTCTCAAATAATGTTTCAGCATTCACTGTCATTGATTGGGTTTTATGTGCCAAATTGGCTGTCTGCTTCTCTAGAATGTTGAATATTCCTTTAAATAAATTACTATTACTCTGTACCATTTCCAAAAGTATCTCAGTTGACAGAGTTTTGTTAGTTAAATTGGCCATATCCTTGATCAGATTTCCAACCTCTTTCCTGAGAAGTGTGGTTTCAGTCTGAAAAGACTGTACCATTTTTAAAAATGCCTCATTGCTTGCCCTAATGTCAAACCATTTTTATAAAAAAAAATTGAGTAGAAGACTAATCCACAGAAACAAAAATAGTGATGTAGAAGGGATATCATATAAGTCTTATAAAACCTCACACATGGTGTAAGTAAAGAGGCTATTGAAACCTTGGATGGTTAGATTGTCTGACATGTTGCCCTTTTAAATTAGCAATTTGTGCTCTATATTTAGGATATTAAAGCTTACCTGTGGTTCAATTAACAGGATTAGGTGCAATAACCTTAACCTGTCAGTAGGTGTCATGGGCCACTGACAAAACTAATCCAACGGGGCATAGTGGTGCACATGAATTCACCTGTGGCTGATCCAAAATCTGATTTTAGAGCAGAGTGCTAAAAGATAATTCACAAAGTGTGTGCTCTGTGGATATCTACAGCAATGGAATAGGCAAATACAAACAAATCGTTAGAATGCCACAGAACAGCTGGCTTAGAGGGGAAAGCCCACACCTCACTGAAATGTCTGCAGTGCGTCTTGGTGGGAGGCAAACAGTAGGTGTGTGTAGGTACGTGAAGCCAATTTGAGGCATGTAAAGAGAAAAGAACTGTGGCTGATTCGTAGAAAAGCTGCTGTACTATATATTCTATATTAAACTGCTGGCCCCCCCACAGGCCATGGCCTGCTGAGGGAGGGCTCGTGCTGAGCCAAGTTGGCTGTGGGCAGTAGAGCCAGGGGTTCTAAACCCAAATGCTGGGCACCAGATGAAGCTGCAAAACAATCCCACACCAGTTAAGCATTATGGATAATAAAAAGGGTTTTTTATTTAAGGAAAAAAATTACAGATCACCATCCTAAACAACAGTTCTCTTTTAGCAAACAGGAAACAGAGTCTAGCAGCGGGAATGGGAGCCAGAAGCAAAAGAGAGAGCACACAGGTCCTGCTGCTTTTAAAGTATGAGACCACGCCCCAGTAGGCTGGTATCTTAAAGGCTATTGGCTGAAAGAGCAGAATGTGCTCCCACAGCAATACTCTTTTAACCTATGACAGTCTATATTCTGTCTCTTTAAATATTTTTATAGCCATTTACTTCATTTTATCACTGTCTATATTCTTTTTCTCTTCTCTCTCCTAAGCCTACATATATTTATTCAACACTGACCCATTTAGAGGCTTTTCCATCTGGATTTGTCTTCATTGCATGTGTATCTGTAATTATTTTCTCGTCAGGAGCATTTTTTATTTAAAAAAGTTCTATTTTTCCAAATGTACAGCTCCCTCAACCTGTTTATTCATCTTCACCAGGAACTGAGGCATCTCCACTTGGTGTTTCTGTACTTCTGTAAACATATTTGTGATTTCACTTTTTGAAAAAGACCCAAGAGATGGACGTGGGACTGCTCTCATTAATCCAACTTAGCTGGAATTGTTGACCAGCTCTTATGTGCACCCCAATAAAAATCAAGCTCCTTCAAATTTGCCTAAAATGAGTTATTGGTCTTAATCTTATCATTAGGATTAACACAAGGCTAGTTTGGTCTACAAGGAATTTCTCAGGCAAGTCAGAAATACAAAGCAAGACTACAACTGAAAACAATGAATATTATTGCATCAAAAGTTTTAAAGAGAAAAGGGTGCTGAGATATGCTCATTTTATGATTATTAATGTACCAATCAGTATAGATGATATACTAAGTCAAGTAAACAGTAGAAATGGAAAGGATTCGGCAAATGATAGAGAGAAATAATATGTAAGAAAGTAGATTCTTCATGGAATAAATAGCAACAATTATCATCATGGTCTTCATTTCTTTCTGTTAACAAATGAGTGAAGATTTATGTAACTTTTAGAAAGAATAACAGTATTTGTAGACTACAATAGAAGATGCACATATATGGTTATAAATCACAAAATACAATTATGAGATAAATAAGAAGCAATGATTAAGTTGCATGTGAAACATCATTATCTGAAAAGAACAGAAGCCATTTCCAAAGTTACAGTGTGTAACCAGTAAGCTAAGCCTCAGGAGGAAGAGTAGGTTGATATAAATGAGAGGGCAAGAAGTCTTGTAGATGACATGTCTTCATCAATAATGTGGAGTAGAAGCATCAAGAAAATTATCCTAATCTCAAATGCATCATGCTCTATTCAATCAGTAAAGCATCCCTGAGATGCCATTACTTGCTGCATAGCTCTTCTATAGTATTCCAATAATTATCTCTAGAAAAATGTGAAATCCAAACCACCACCATGATGAAAGTTACTTTCCTAAGGAAATCTGCTAGTAAACTAAAGTTAAGCTCTATTTGCTAACTTCATTGTATATAGTGTGTGTTTGACGGCTAGATGTACAGAGTACATGTTTTCCTATATAACTATGCTGCTTTTCATGTTTTTTCCATAAGAAAAAAATATTTGCTTTCTTTAATTGTCCTTAACTTTTAAATTTATTTACTCTCATAATCATTTCAGTTGCTTTCCATGATCTACTTTGTAGTTTTGTTAGGTTGTCTAAAATCAGACTCCCAGAAACTTTATATCCCATGTAGAATTTTTCGTACAGAAAATTCAGTGTTAGTGGGTTTATATTATCATAACATGTGTTTCTATTAGAGAGTATAGCCTCCAGTGTTTGGCTGATGACCAGGGTGGGAGCTTTATTGCCCAAAGCAGGGCAGTGTTTCCTCAAAGGCAATTGAAACTCTTCAGAAATGTTGAAGACTTTTCCTGAGGCTGAATAATGATTGTTTTAAAAATGCTTTGAATTTCCTATGACAAGTTTGGAGACTCTAAAGATGGCAAACTAAAGGAGATTAATAGATTATTGATTGGACAGGCTTGTAATTCCTTAGTGAATTGGATTTAGTTCCTTCATTGAGACCAGGTCAATGTCATAAATTTTCTAGAAAATCAATATTCCAAAGGATGCTAAGAGCTAGACTCTTAGACATTTTCTTGGTTATTTTAGGTCTAGGTACATGTTACTCACTCAAACAACAAAGAGTAGAAAAGACTGGAAAATGATCAGAGGAAGCAATTTAACATTGAACATAGAGTGTTTTAAACAGGCAAGAAAATTAGAAGCACATGGGTGGCCTCTGTAATATGTGACCTTTGAAAGTCTATTTGCTTTGAGATTTCCAATTGCTAGAATGTTAATGTTATGTCAGAAACAATCTAATTCTTTTATCTTGTAGTATGAATGATTAAAACCCAGAGACAGATACTGGGGTTCAACCTGAAGATCTGAAAAGCAATGCAGTCTAACTACTAGAGAGGTGTTACCTATAAGAAATCCTCAGAATGAAAGAGAGCAAGTTCCTATCACACCCTGCCTTATATTCCTCTCTAATGCTAGGATTAAAGGCATGTGACTCGCTAGCACTGGGATTAATGGTGTGAGCTACTACTACCTGGATCTGTTTCTCCATTGATCATGGGTAGCCCAGGGTGGCCTTGAACTCAAAGAGATCTATTTGCCTAGATCTCCCAAATACTGGAATTAAAGGTGAGTGACACCACTGCTGGGGCTCCAGTGGCTTAGTTTTACTTTCTGATCTTCAGACAATGTTTATTTATAAAATATAAATGAAATATCACTATATTCCCCTTTTTGTCTAAAATAAAAATGTAGGCTAAAACAAATAAATAATTATATGCAATAAGTACAATAACTATATACAATATATACAGTCAATTAAAGATATTGACAAAGTCTAGTCTATTTGCATTTGACAAATTCAGAGAAAACATTCCATATCTACTCTGTCTTATGAGTCCAAAGTCTTATGCCTAATTTAATTTCTAGTATAACTTGCTTTCTGCAATTAGTAAACAATGAAAACTATAACTATAGTTATCTAGTCTCCAACACCCCTAGAGACCCAAGAAGGAAATAATATTAACTAAGTAAGCAGGAAGTGCAAGAAGCAACTTTTGAAAATTGTAAGAAAAGACACAAACACTTTGGGTGATTCTTGACAATCACCCAAAGTCACTCTGTAATGTTGGGGCATCCATCTTCTGCTTCTATGATGCAGGGATTTTGAAGGACTGTTCTACCTTGTCTGGGCAGAATTTAGCGATCACTCTCTTTTGTGTCCTGCTTTTCCTCTTAGGCAAGCACACTTTCTTGCCCAGTGGCTTACTTTGCCACAAAAGGAACAAACTTCATTTGGAGCTTCTTTGAGGTCCATCACCTTCTCTGAAGTATATTGTTGCTGCCAGGAGCAGACATGTTTCATTGTTATAATAAAGAAAAAAAGGAACTTATGTAATCAAGACATCTTACATGTCATATTCTGTAGATCTCTGACATTTTGCAAATAAATTTTCAATTTAAACTATATCTCTGTTTGATCTTGAAAACATATCTAATGTGACTACAAGCCTGCTTGTAATATGTGACTAATTACTAACCTACATTTCCTTATTATTCTAAATAATTGATAATAATAATTTTCAAGAACTAGAAATTTGCCAGTTAAGAGCTCATTGCTAAATGAGTTGTATAGATAACAATAACTTGAACAGGAGTAGAAATGTAGGAAGTAAGTGCTAAGCAAATGAGCCAGAAACAGAGACCACTGAGTAACTGGGAGTGAATCAGGTACCTTCAAGAGAGTATACCTAAACAAGGACCCTGGTGAGTCTGGGCATGGGTCTAGGACTTACTAATAACTAGGCCTGAGCCAGGACCTCTGCCAGTCTGGGCAAAGTGAACCTGGGACCTCCGAGGGAATAAGCAGGAACCAGAGATCTCAGCAGGGCCAGGCATGAGTCTGGGTCCTCAAAGGGAGTAGGCCTGAGCCAGGACCTCTGTGGATCTGGACATTTGTCTGGAATATCAAAGGGAATAGGCAGGAACCTGGAATATCTGCGGGTCTGAGAGTGAGTCTGGGACCTCTGAGAGAGTAAGCAGGTCCTCTGTGATTCCAGATGCATCCAAGTCTGGGACCTCTGAAGCAGTAGACCAGAGCCAGAAAACTTTCCAGGTCCAACTCCAAGTCAGCGACTTCTGTAGGAGAGGTTCCAGACCAGGATTTATAGAAACAGGGCAAATCCAGCAACCTAGGCCAAAGTAGGTCTGAGACAGCAAACTCCAAGGGAGCAGAGCAAAGCACAGGACTGCTGCACTATTTCCAAGAACATGGAGTAACCAATGGGGTAACTATAACTGTGACACTGACTGTACCTTGAGGAACAACCATCTGAGCTTTGGAGTCACTGGCTCTTAGATGATTGTTCAACACAACTTCAGACAGCCCCAACAAAACCTATACGAGAGGTAAAGATGAGTAGAAAAGGTAAGAACACACACACAACACTGCAAAGAGTACCACATGAGTAAAACCTAAAGACCATACAACAGCAAGATCTGAACAAACAAATATGGATGAAGCACAAGAAAATGACCTAAAAAGTAACTTCAAGAGAATGTTTGAAGTTCTAAAAGAGGAAATGAGAAATTCCCTTAAAGAAGTGGAGGAAAGGACAAACAAAAAATTGGAAGACATCAGCAAATCACTTAAAGAAAACCAAGATAAAGAAATTAAACACATGAAAGAAACTATTCAGGACATAAAAACTGAAATAGAGACAATAAAGAAAACACAAGCTAGGGAATTATAGAAACAGAAATCTTGACAAAATCATCAGGAACCACAAAGGCAAGCATAAACAGCAGTGTACAAGAGAAAATCTCATGCGCTGAAGATACAATAGATGAAATAGACTCATCAGTTAAAGAAAACATTAAATCTAACAAGAGCTTAACCCAAAATATCCAGGAATTATGGGGAACCATGAAAAGGCCAAATCTAAGAATAATCGTTATTGAAAAAGGAGAAGTTAAACTCAATAGAACAAAAAATATATTTAACAAAATCATAAAAGAAAATTTCCCAACCTAAAGAAAGATATGTCTATGAAGATACAAGAAGCTTACAGAACACCAAATAGACTGGATCCAAATAAAAAGTCTTCTTGCCACATAATAATCAAAACACTAAACATACAGAGTAAAGAAAGAATATTAAGAGCTGCAAAGGATAAAGGTAGACCTATCAGAATTATACCTGACTTCTCATTGGAGAAAATGAAAGACAGAAGGTCAAATGCTATGCAGACATTGAGAGATCACGGATGCCGGCCCACACTTCTATACCCAGCAAAATTGTCAATCACCATAGAAGGACAAAACAAGATATACCATGACAAAGCTAGATTTCACCAATACCTAGCCACAAACCCAGCCCTACACAAAATAATAGAAGGAAAACTCCAACCCAAGGAAGTTGGCTACACCAACAAGAACACAGACAATTGATGGTCTCATAGCAGCAAACCACAAAGAAGGGAAAAACGCACAAATTATCATCACCAACAATGAACTAAATTAACAGGAGTTTGCAATCACTGGTCATTAATATCCCTTAATATAAATGGACTCAAATAAAAAGGCACAGACTAACAGATTGGAAAGAAAAACAGAATCCATCTTTCTTCTGCATACAAGAAACACATCTCAACCTCAAAGACAGACATCGTCTCAGAATAAAGGGTTGGGAAAAAAATATTCCAATCCAATGGCCCTAAGAAACAAGTGGGTGTAGCTATCCTACTACCTAATAAAATAGATTTCAACTTAAAATAAGTCAAAAGAGACAAAGAAGGTCATTTCATATTAGCCACAGGAAAAATCCATCAAGAGGAAATTTCAATACTGAACTTCTATGCCCCAAATACAAGGGCACTCTCATATGTAAAAGAAACACCTCTAAAACTTAAATCATCCATCAAACCCCACACACTAATAGTGGGAGACTTCAGTACCCTACTGTCACCACTGGACAGGTCAATCAGACAATGAACAGATAAATAAGGGAACTAACAGATGTTATGACTCAAATGGACTTAAAGGACATCTATAGAACATTCCATCCAAACAGAAAAGAATATACCTTCTTCTCAGCAACTCATGGAACTTTCACAAAAGTTGACCACATACTTGGTAACAAAAAACCTCAAGAAATACAAAAAAAAAGTAATATCCCAATGTACCTTATCAGATAACCATGGTTTAAAACTAGAAGTCAACAGCATACTAATTCCAAAAAATCCCACAAACACATGGAAATCAAAAATGCTCACTTGAATCATCAATCGGTCAAGAAAGAAATAAAGGAAGAAATTAAAGACTTCCTAAAATTCAATGAAAATGACCACCCAAATTTCTGGTACACAATGAAAGCAGTGTTAAGAGGAAACTTCATAGCAATAAACGCCTACATAAAGAAGTTGGAAAAATCCCACACTAGTGAATTAACAGAACATTTGAAAACTTTAGAACTAAAATAAGTAAACTCACAAAAGAGAACTAGACAGCAGGAAAGAATCAAATTGAGAGCTGAAATCAACAAAATAAAAATAAAGAAAACAATACAAAGAATCAATGAGACCTAGAGTTGGTTCTTTGAGAAAATCATCAAAATAGACAAACCTTTATCCAAACTAACCAAAAGGCAGAAAGAGAATATCCAAATTAATAAAATCATAAATAAAACGAATGACATAACAACACACATGGAGGAAATACAGAGAATCTCCAGGTCATATTTCGAAAAACTGTACTCCACAAAAGTGGAAATCTTAAAGGAAATGGACAACTTTCTGGATAAATATCACTTACCAAAATTAAATAAAGACCACATAAGCGAGCACTCTCTCTTCCTGTGTTGAGATCGGAGGCACACACTGGTAGGGCTGTGCCCGCCTGGCGGTAAGATACCCGCAGCCGGGCCTCTTTGTGTCACAGGACACTGCACCCCCTCCAACCCCCCCTACTCCCCCCGCAAGATCCCCTTTCCTCGGTGGGGCTTTGGTACCCCAACACTCTCTCTTCCTGTGCTGAGATAGGAGGTGCACACTGGTAGGGCTGTTCCCGCATGGTGGTAAGATCCCCGGCAGGGCCTCTTTGTGTCACAGGACACTGCACCCCCCGCCCGCAAGATCGCCCTTTCCTTGGTGAGGCTTTGGTACCCCAGCACTCTCTCCTCCTATGCTGAGATTGGAGGCGGCTCACACTGGTAAGGTTGTGCAAGCCTGGTGGTAAGGTCCCTGCAGGTATCTTTGATCAACAGGGATCCTGCACCCCGCCCCTGCAAGATTGCCCTTTCCTTGGTGGGGCATTGGTACCCCAGCACTCTCTCTTCCTATGCTGAGATTGGAGGCACACACTGGTAGGGCTGTGCCCGACTGGCGGTAAGAAACCAGCGGCCAGGCCTCTTTGTGTCACAGGACACTGAACCCCCTCCCATCCCCCCCTTCTGCAAGATCGCCCTTTCCTCCGTGGGGCTTTGGTACCCCAGCACTCTCTCTTCCTGGGCTGAGATCGGAGGCAGCTCACACTGGTAAGGTTGTGCAAGCCTGGTGGTAAGGTCCCTGCAGGCATTTTTGATAAACAGGATCCTGCACCCCGCCCCTGCAAGATTGACCTTTCCTCTGTGGAACATTGGAACCCCAAGAATCTCTCTCCCTGTGCCGATATTGGAGGTACAGAAGGATCGGAAGACCAGAAGGGACTTCCTTTTCCTGCACTGAGATCAGCTATCGAGACGGGTGAGTGTTTACAAGCCGTCCTGGGAGGTCCCAACCCACTGAGACTCCCCTGACTGAAATTAGAGGAAGAGATGGGGAGGTGTCAATCCAAGAATTCTTCCAACAATCTAAAAAGCAACATGATAACACCAGAAACCAAAGAGTATTCAACAGGAAAACCTGAGCAACCTAACCCAGAAGAAGGAGAAGAAATCGACTTTAAACGTAACTTTATGAAAGTGATAGAGGCCTTTAAAGAAGAGGTGAAAAATGCCTTTGAAGAAAGGGATGAGAAAACTAACAAAAAGATAGAAGAAATGAATAAATTCCACAAAGATACCCTAGAAAACCAAGAAAAAACAATCAAACAGGTAATGGAAAGTTCAAGACATAAAAACTGAAATGGAGGCAATGAAGAAAACAGAAACTGAGGGAAGGCTGGAGACGGAAAATCTGGTTAAACCATCAGGAACGGCAGAGACAAGTATAAGAAACAGAATACAAGAGAAATAAGAAAGAATCTCAGACGCTGAAGATACGATAGAGAAAATAAACTCATTGATCAAAGAAAACAACAAATCCAACAAATTCTTAACACAAAACACCCAGGGAGTCTGGGACACCATAAAAAGACCAAACCTAAGAATAATAGGGGTAGAAGAAGGAGAAGAAGCACAGCTCAAAGGCCCAGAAAATATATTCAACAAAATTATAGAAGAAAACTTTCCCAACCAAAAGATGTATATGTGTATGAAGGTACAAGAAGCATACAGAACACCAAATAGATTGGATCAATAAAGGACATCCCCTCGCTATATAATAATCAAAACATAAAACATACAGAATAAAGAAAGAATACTAAGAGCTCCAAAGGAAAAAGGCCAAGTAACGTATAAAGGTAAACCAATCAGAATTACACCTGACTTCTCTATGGAAACCATGAAAGCCAGAAGGTCTTGGATAGATGTGCTGCAGAAACTAAGAGACCATGGATCAAAGCACAGACTACTATACCCAGCAAAGATTTCATGCACCATTGATGGAGAAAACAAGGTATTTCAGGATAAAAACAAATTTAAGCAATACATAGCCACAAACCCAGCCTTACAGAAAATACTAGAAGGAAAACCACAGCTAAAGGAAGCAAGAAACACCAATAATAACACAGACATCTAAAAGGCCTCCACTAGCACAACTCAAAGAAGGGAAACACACAAACTCTACAACCCTAAAAAAATAACCGCAGTTAATAACCTCTGGTCATTAATATCAATGGACTCAATTCACCTATAAAAAGGCACAGGTTAAGAGAATGGATACGAAAACAGGATCCAACATTCTGATGTTTACAAGAAACACACCTCAACCACAAAGACAGACATTATCTCATAATAAAGGGTTGGGAAAAGGTTTTTCAATCAAAGAGCCCTAAGAAACAAGTGGGTGTGGCTATACTAATATCGAACAAAATTGACTTCAAACTAAAATCAATCAGAAGAGATGGAGATGCACATTTTATACTCTTAAATGGAATAATCCATCAGGATGAAGTCTCAACCCTGTATATATATGGCCCTAATATAAAAGCATCCACATATGTAAAGGAAACATTACTAGAACTCAAAGCACACATCAAACCCCACACTCTAATAGTAGGAGATTTCAACACTCTTCTCTCACCAATGGACAGGTCAACCAGACAGAAACTTAACAGAGAAATAAGAGAACTAACAGATGTAATGAATCAAATGGACTTAATAGACATCCATAGAACATTCCACCCAAACAGGAAAGAAGATACCTTCTTCTCAGCCTCTCATGGAACCTTCTCAAAAACTGATCACATACTAGGTTACAAAGCAAACATCCACAGATTCAAACAAATTGGAATAACCACCTGTGTCTTTTCGGATCATCATGGAGTAAAGTTAGAATTTAAAAACGACTCCACCCCCAGAAAGCCTACAAACTCATGGAAACTGAACAGTCAACTACTGAACCACTCCTGGGTCAAGGAAGAAATAAAGAAAGAAATTAAAGTCTTCCTTGAATTCAATGAAAATAAGAACACAACATACCCCAACCTATGGGACACTATGAAAGCAGTGCTAAGAGGAAAGTTCATAGCACTGAGTGCCCACATAAAGAAAACAGAGAAAGCACACATTAGTGAATTAACAGCACACCTAAAAGCTCTGGAAAAAAAAGAAGCAGACTCACCCAGGAGAAGTAGAAGACTGGAAATAAGCAAATTGAGGGCTGAAATCAACAAAATAGAGACACAGAAAACAATCCAAAGAATCAATAAAACAAAGAGCTGGTTCCTTGAGAAAATCAACAAGATCGACAAACCCCTATCAAAACTAATCAAAAGGCAGAGAGAGAATACTCATATTAACAAGACCAGGAATGAAAAGGGGGACATAACAACAGACACTGAGGAAATTCAGAGAATCATTAGGTCGTACTACAAAAGCCTGTATGCCACAAAATTGGAAAATGTAAAAGAAATGGACAGTTTTTTAGATAAATAACATATACCGAAATTAAATCAAGAAAAGGTGAACAATTTAAATAGACCTACAAGTCGCGAGGAAATAGAAGCTGTCATCAAAAACCTCCCAACCAAAAAAAAGCCCAGGAACAGATGGTTTTAATGCAGAATTCTACCAGAACTTCCAAGAATAGCTAATACCTATACTCCTTAAGGTGTTTCACATAATAGAAACAGAAGGGTCATTGCCAAACACTTTTTATGAAGCTACAGTTACCCTGATACCAAAACCGCACAAAGACGCCACCATGAAAGAGAATTACAGACCAATCTCACTCATGAACATCGATGCAAAAATTCTCAATAAAATACTGGCAAACAGAATCCAAGAACACATCAAAAAGATCATCCATTATGATCAAGTAGGCTTCATCCCAGAGATGCAGGGCTGGTTCAACATATGGAAATCTATCAATGTAATCCATCATATAAATAAACTGAAAGAAAAAAAC